>BQNB010045159.1:0-44451 GCA_026074375.1 Tanacetum coccineum
ACCACGTTACTATCATCTTACAAATCATTTTGGTTTTACTTTATGAAACTATTTTGTTTTCATCATATAAATTATTTTACTATCACCTCATGAGTTGCTTAGCTATGGTCTTATAAACCAACTTACGGTTATCTCGCAAACCACTTTGTTACCATCCTATAAACTACCTTGTTTCCATTTTGTGAATTAATTTATCACACTATAAAACTATTTTGATACTACTTTATGCATAGCATTTGTTTGAAGAAATTGAGCACTTTATCATTAATCCTCAATTATACATAGCCTGATCACCTATGTCTAATTCAGGAAGAACCATGCTATGTGATAGTAGTCACCTTAAAACTTTTGTCAAAACCAATTTTCTACTTATATCCCCGAAAAGCAAAAAATTTATATGCGTGTCCATAAAACGTGTTTGTCATGGAAAACTAAATTAGTAATCAAAGTAGCTAAGTAGACCTTTACACCACCTTACCACATAGAGTTGGCACCATCTTACGCTAAATCTGATGCTACAAAGCCGAGACGCATCACTAGTCACCATAGGACGATCCACCAACAAGTTTAGCCGCCATTAAGGAATCCACTAAATCACTCATTCAAACATCGACGTAATACCATAGAGCTTAGTAGTTATGACACCACCATAGGTATAAATTCGTTACCACCCTGGAAAGGAAATTGTTATAACTGACGCTTTAAGCCGAAAGGAACGGATAAGGCCACTAGGATTTGAACTTTAGTCACAACAATAAATATTAAATTGGAGTCACTAATCTTGAACGCTCAAGCTAAAGCAATTTGGAAGGAGAATGCAAACGAGTTACCGAGCATGGTAAAGAAAATATCGAGAGACGTAAATAAAAAGAACAAATAGATTTGTCGTTACAACATTCCTTTATTACCTTAGAAATAAGATTACATAAGAACAAAAAGAAAATAAAAGTTTTATTACAACCCTTATCTAGCAATAATATCTATTACTCCCAAAGTAAATCTACGCCAATTTCTAGGACAATGAGCGGTGCGAGAAGCGCCAGAATTACAATGAGAAACTCATAATCTTCTTCGTATGGAACGTCAGTCATGTAGATGGCAATTGCTATTGCGCTCGTCATCGCCACAATTGTAGTAATATGCAACATTTTGAGAGGTTTGAATAAGAGAAATTAAAGTGAAAGGTTTAGTGTTTTATGGGAAGATGGAGGAAAATTTTGTTATTTAAAGGGGAAATGTGACCGTTGGGGGCACTGTTCATATTAAAAAGAGGGGGGCTAAATCCTAGATAAATTTGACCCTTTAAAAGTCTAGCTAGAATCGGTCTGATAGCTTACCAACTCGAAGCGCCAAGAGAACTTAGTGATATCGTAGCACGGTCCATACCTCGGATTTGAAGAAATTGTATTGGTGGCCCAACATGAAAGCAGATATTGCCACCTACATCGGCAAGTGTTTGACATGCTCGAAGGTCAAAGTTAAACACCAAAAACCATCTGGTTTGTTGGTACAACCTGAAATACCCCAATGGAAGTGGGAGAAAATCACTATGGATATTATCACAAAGCTACCTAAGACGTCAAGTGGTTACGATACCATTTGGATGATTGTTGATCGTTTTACCAAGTTTGCTCACTTTTTTTGCCAATGAAAGAAACTAATACGATGGATAGATTGACGAGACTTTACTTGAAACAAGTGGTCTCAAGTCATGGAGTGTCGGTCTCTATCATATCTGACCGTGATAGCAGATTTACATCGCATTTTTGACAGTCTCTCCAAAAGGCTTTGGGTACTCGTCTAGATTTGAGTACTACTTACCATCCGCATACTGATGTACAGAGCGAGAGAACTATTCAAACTCTTGAAGATATGTTACGCGCTTGCGTAATAGATTTTGGAAATGGTTGGGATAAGCATTTACCGCTAGTAGAGTTTTCATACAACAACAGTTATCATACTAGCATCAAGGCCGCACCATTTGAAGCACTCTATGGTCGTAAGTGTCGATCACCTGGTTGCTGGGCTGGGGTCGAAGATGTTCAGCTCACTGGCCCAGAAATCGTTCATGAAACTACCGAGAAGATCATACAAATTAAAAGAAAAATTCAAGCAGCGCGTGATCATCAGAAGAGTTACGCCGATGTGAGGTGTAAGCCTTTAGAATTTCAATTAGGAGACAAAGCATGTTAAAGGTTTCACCTTGGAAAGGGGTTATCCGTTTTGGCAAACGAGGGAAGTTGAACCCGAGGTATATTGGACCTTTCAAGGTGTTAGCAAAAGTAGGAACCGTTTCTTATAGACTCAAACTTCCTCAACAATTAAGCAGGGTTCATAACACGTTTCATGTGTCTAATTTGAAGAAGTGTTTGTCCGACGAATCGCTCATGATTCCGTTGGATGAGATCCATATTTATGACAAGTTACATTTCGTAGAAGAACCCGTAGAAATTATGGACCTAGAGGTCAAGCGGTTGAAGCAAAGCCGCATTCCTATCATCAAGGTTTGATGGAACTCTAGGAGAGGCCCAGAGTTTACATGGGAATGCGAGGATCAATTTCAGAAGAAGTATCCACACTTGTTCGCAAACCCCGCACCTTCGTCAAATGAAACGACTTGAGCTTTGGGGACAAAGCTCTTTTAACAGAGGAAGACTGTGACAACCCACAATTTTAGGTCATTTTACGTCAATAAACTCAGATTTATTTATTTTGAGCTTTTACGCATTTACTTTTAATTTCAACCGTTAAGTTAAATCGCGTAAACCAAAAGTCAATAATTAACGTAAACCGGATAAAACAAAAAAAATTACGTCAAACAAGTGTTATATAATTATTATGAAGATAATTTATAACTTTTCGTATTTTATTTTTATACGTTACGTAAAACGTTTACGTTTCGCAATATTTAGCTTCATGCATGCATGTAAACTTTACCACCTTTCTATACTTAAACAAATACCAACAATTATACCCAATACCCAAAAATTATATAATTTTTACCCACAAACACCACCATGGCTGGTTGTATATGCATACAACACAAAAACAATACCAAGTTTAGCTTAGAAAATACCATATGCTAGTTTGAACTGTTTTTCAAATATTTCTTACAAGATCTATCTAACCCTTATACAAAACCACTCCCCCCATGCAAATCACTTAAAACCGAACCTCCCTCCCTCTTGATTCATGAATTGTGTAAGATTTTGCTTTCTAGATATTTTCACTATAAAAGGGTGCTTACAACAAGTCTTTCTCATAACTTAACACTTACAAAAAAAATCAAGACTCTCCCTTTTCCTCTTTTATAGCTCACGGCTCACAAAATAAGCCATAGAAATTTTTTTAGTTTCCATTTTATTGATATTACAAGCATACAAGTGTGATCAAGGGTATTATCTAAGGTGTTCTAAGTTGATTTTCAAGTTAGGATTTCTATTTTAAGCAAGGTTTTTTCAAGATCTAAGTTAGGGTTTCATAAATCAAGATTTGGGATTTTGATAAGGTTTTGGGTTAAAATCAAAGACTATGGTTTCTTTTGATCATAAGCTTTATAAGCATTCTACATTTACTTTTTTGATTTTCATACATATTGATTATGTTCTTGCATATTTTTATACTTAATCTATTTATATACATGAACATCTTGATTATTAAGTTATATCACAAACTAGTAGACTTTTATTAACATTTTTAAAGAAATCAAGAATACTACTTACTTGGATGATAATTAAACATGTTAACAAGTTTGTTATTCATAAACTAGCTTAAACACTTTTATAAGTTATTTGATGTTTTGTTCTTATTATGGTGAAGTGTTGGATGGGATTAGGTTAGTTTGGATGTGTTGATTTTGAAGGAGGTTGAAGTGGTTAGATTATAGGTTGTTGTTTTGTAAAAATGAGGTTAAAATTATAGTTTTAAAGTATGTAAAATGCCCCTTAGGACAGCAGGTTTGAAACTGTTAGTTGCGGATTTTCGATGACTTAAAACCTTCAAAATGTGTTAGTACGACTCATTACGATTTCGTGCATATAAAGAACGCGAAAAACGGACTTAAAACGAAGAAGTTATGGTCCAAACTAGATTTGGAACAATACCGACAAAAACAATTTTCGACAAAATCTGGCATATTTATAATTTGTATTTTTAACCATTTTCGGGTCCAAACTGGCTTAAGTATAAAACTAGAAACTTGTTCAGAATGATTTTTCGGTAAATTAACGCATGTTTTCAAAGCCTAAAAGTGTAATATGAGTGAGTTAATCCTCATTAAAACTAGCCAACTTTTATATAAAATTCCCTGCACACTTTTTCATGACATGAATAGTAAAATAGTGTTTTTGGACTTCGAGTCCGTTTAGACTATAAAAACCTTAGGAAATAATTTAGCAACGCCTATATAATATATATACGTGTTTTAAACTTTATAAATATTATTTTATAAATTAACTAGACTATATATATATGGTCATGGTAAAAATAATAAAAGTGTTAAACTTAACGAAAACATTATTTTGATTTATAAGCTAAGTCTAAAACTATTAGGTGGTGATATAACAAGATAAAATATAGTGCATGATCTATATTTTTATGCGTATTCTAAATCGACCTATAATTAAATAGGTTGCATACCGGTCCTTATCGACGACATTCCTAGTTGATTTGTCTAGAAATCAATTTCATCACTTGAGGTGAGTTTATAGCCCCACTTTACTTGTTTAATAACACTTTACAAATCTCAGGGTGAGATACATGCTTTATTTTACATTTGGATAGCAAGCCTACTACTCTTTTTAACATGGTAAGAGAGCCTCATGCTAGCGATTAACCCCATGTGCCAATATCATGAATGTTAATTACTTAAAAGTCAGCACGTGTGTTTACCTGAAATGATATATTTTGGGGATTACATCCCCGTTCGGGTTAAGTCATGTTTATAATTTTGGAACGGATCCGACAACTAACGATCGTATTACCATTCAGATTTTGGATGTTAAGGGTTTGAACATCTACACGGGTACATTATTTCTTAAATATGCACACATAATCGTTTTGTAGCTTCAGTGTCTAATGAGCTTATGCAAATCGTAATTACATTTTTGTGTTGTGTATGGGATACATTATTTCACAAATTAAGTTCTAGCGAACCTTATTTTATACATTTTACTAACCTATGAACTCACCAACTTTATGTTGACATTTTAAGCATGTATTTCTTAGGTGAATAAGTTGCCTGACGTTCTTGATATGCATTGGAGTCCAAACTTTTCAAGAATACATTCATAGATTTCTTTATGCATTCAAACTATCATTCCTCGTTGTTCTATTTTAGGTCTATCATTTTGATGCAAACTATTGGGACAAATGTTATAACTTATTTATTTCCATCAAATCAACGATAGTACTTTTCAACCGGCTTATTTAGAGGTCATTCTCTTATATCTTGTGTTATTGTATTATGAAGTAATGCCCCCGGTACCATTCCACTGTGACATATTTTGGGGGTGTTACACAAGATCAAGTTAACACCAATATGCCAGCTCCAAAGGTGTGTAGCCTGTGCAATGGCACAGGGCCACCTGTTTCTATAGGGCCTATTCTTGTTAAAACTACTACATGGCCCATTTAATATGTATTAAGAAATTATATCCTTATAAAACATTTAAAAGAATATGATTTACTAATTAAGTAAATCAAAGTATACTTGCAGTTATGCTTTCACGAGTATTTTTTGATTTTTTTTATGATTCAAATTCTTTCTTATCTTCTTTAACATTTCACACAAGTATTGAATCATAAGTTTTATGTAAGAATTTTATTTGACAAGTTATGGATTTTTTATACCTGCTTTTAAATTTTGAATGTCATGTATCTAACGTCATAGAGTACTTTAATGGCTTCAGGGTAAACACTTGTTTGTATATTTACACACAGGGACGACAGCGCGTACCATTTTGTGTGCAAGTGGATTCTTTTCGTTGTCGCGGGCACAGTGGTCATCAAAATCAATGACGGTCGGGCTCTTGAAATATATGATATATTAAATTATGTGGTTTACGTATTTGATTAAGTGATGAAAGTAATCTGTAATGGCAATTGGCCAATTGTCAACGTGTAAAAAGAATTCAGTAAGTTTAGAAAAAAAACATTAACATAAGTACATAACATATTACTACTTGACTTGAGGAACAAGTGAAGTAAGCAAAGTAAGGTAAAAAGAAAAAGGTCCAGTAACCATAGATTAAAAAGAAAAAGCAATACGCTTCATAAGAAAAGAAATAGTTTTTCGTTTCTAATTCATACGAGTAAAACTAATAACATGATGCAATAGACAATTGGCATTTTAAAAAAATGTTTGGAAGTAGCTAGCCAAGTCAAATCCTAAAAGAAGAGTAAACAATTCAGTTTCAAATCCAAACAACCACATATACGTTCTTAATCCAAAAGCTAAGGGTGTGTTTGTTTCATTAAAATATTCTGGGTCTAAATCTGACTACCACATCTTATTGGTAAGAGGTGGCTACAACGTCTAAATCTGAATGAAATAATGTTGTTTGTTTTTTTATAATTGTCTGAATGGCTCTAATTGTCTATTTTTTAAAGTATATATATTAAACTATAAGAATACGATAAATAAGTAACTTAAATGTATCTTTCATGATGAATATTTAGAAAAAATATTTTAATATTAAAATTCACAAACACACGGTTTCGGTTCACCCCTGTCAACAAACGTGTTACGGTTATCACTCCAGTTCCTCGGCTAAAGAAAACTAGCACGATAGTCATATCCAACGAACACAAATAATTCAACCCACCCGAAATCCTTATACAATTATGTGACACAGCTATAAACCTTAACCAGTTTCTGGGCCTAAACAAATAAGCAAAACTAATTCAGCCCAAAATAATTAACGTATAGTGTTAGACCCTAGTAATATATAATCTTAAGTACTCTCACAATCCCTAATATTACTCCTTTATAAAATAATTACTATTAAATATGTATTTTAAAGTAGTACTACCATAACAATGTCAATGACCTTCTACTCTCCTCACACATTCACGTGTTCTTCTCCACATATATTTTATCTCCACCTTTTGCATCTTCTTAAACCTTTTTATATTCTACTTCATATTGAAACCTGCAACATTTTTCTAATAAAAACTACACCCACAAATACTATGAAAAAAACCTACAAACAATTGCAAAGAGTGTAGCAAACCCACGCAAGTTAAAGTGACAAAGGAGGAAGCATGAGTAAGAGGCAATCAGTCATATTGTGCAAGTGTTGAATTCACATAAAAGTCGAATCTAAAATTTTACAAACAAATTTAAAACCTTTAATTAAAAACCGGTAAATTATTCAACCCCCCTTCTAGTTTTCCACAAACTTAGTTCCAAGAGCAGTACTAATGAAGTTTGGTTTAGTATCTTCTAATACTGCTAGACAAGTTAATACTGCTCACTAAAAAACAATATTGAATGATGCTAGACCAATGTCATATCTTTCTAAAACAGCACATTCAACTGTTAAGAGGCCCATTCATAAGAACACATCATTCAAAAACAGTAATATTAATCAAAGGGTTAATACTGTTAGTGTAAAAAAAGTTTAATACTGCTAGGCCAAAAGCAGTAGTTAATGCTGCTAAAGGAAATAGTTTTAATGTTGTTAAGGCCTCAGCTTGTTGGGTTTGGAAACCAAAGACTAAAGTTTTAGACCATGTTTCTAAACATAACAGTACATTAATCACCCTAAAGAAATTTGATTATATTAATGCACAAGACAGATCCAAGTCAGTAATGGCTGGGGTCCCCAAAGGAAACTGATTTTCTTATCTAATGTGCAGGGTAATCCACAAATGGATTTACAGGACCACAAATGGACTAACATTTTTTAGGCAGACAAAGAAAAGTGTTAGATTGATGATGGAAAAGCTTTTTGGAATGGAATTGGAGTTAAAATAGGTGACTCAAAGTTAATGCTGCTAGGCATAACTTACTACTGCTGGTTCTAAGTTAATGTTGCTAGGCATAACTTACTACTGTTGGTTCTAAGTTAATGTTGCTAGGCATACACTTACTATTGCTGGGTTAAAGTTAATGTTGTTGAGGGTATTTGCCATAAATACTTTAATTAAGGGTTTCAATCAGTCATTTAATCTAATTGATGAAAGTCAAGTTTTACTTAGAGTTCCTAGAAGATACATAATGCTATAGTGTTGATTTAAAGAAAATAGTCCTAAAGGAGGTTTAACTTGCCTTTTGCAAAAGCCACACTATGTGAATCTAAACTCTTGGCATAGAAGGCTGGTCATTTAAATTTTAAAAAGCATGAATAAAATTGTTAAGGGAAATCTTGTAAGAGGTTTACCTTCTAAACTTTTTGAAAATGATCAAACCTGTTTAGCTTATCAAAGGGAAACAGATTAGAAGCCTATTGTAAGTCTAAAACAGAAAACTCAAATCAGTTTCCTTTACATTTGTTTTTTTTTTTTTTTTTTGTTTATTGCATATGATTTTGTTGTGGTCCAACATTTGGTAAAAAAGCCTTATAAAGGAAAATGTTTGCGAGTTGTCACAGATGATTTCAATAGGTTTACATGAGTTTTCTTTCTAGCTACTAAGGATGAGACCAGTGGCATTCTTAAGTCCTTTATAACTGGGATAGAAAATCTAGTAGATCACAAAGTTAAGGTGATTAGGTGTGATTATGGAATTGAATTCAAAAAATACCAAAGAAATGAATCAGTTTGTGAGGATAAGGGTATTTTGAAGACAATTGTGTGGTTAGAACTCACTCAACAAAATGGAGTGATGAGAGGAGGAATAGGACATATTAAGGCTGCTAATACTATGCTAGCTGATTCTAAAGTTCGCAAACTCTTTTTTGGGTAGAAGCAATTAATATGCTTGCTATGTGCAAAATAGAGTGTAGTAGGTTATGTCTCATAACAAGGACACCTTATGAACATTTTCATGGGTAGAACACCAAACTTTAGTTTTATGAGACCATTGGGTGTCCGTGTTTAACTATTCTTAAACATAGATCACTCAGGCATATATGATGGTAAGGATGATGAAGGTTTCTTTGTTGGTTACTCTTTAAATAGTAAATGCCTTTCAGAGTATTCATAGTAGAACAGGATAGTGGAAGAAAACGTGAATATTAGGTTCAGTAAAGTACACCAAATCTGTAGGTAGTGGACCAGATTGGCTATTTGATTATTGATGCACTTACCATGAACAATGATTATGAGCCAATTTTGACAGGTTACACTGTTAATGGGTTTGTAGGTACAAAAAGCAAGTGATAATGCAGGTCAAACTGGAAAGGAGACAGAACTTGTTAAAAATTACATTTTGCTACCATTATGGCCTGTTGATCCACCATATTCCCAAGATCCAAAGAGTTCTCTTAATGATGGATCCAAACCTTCAAGTGACGATGGAAAGAAGGTTGATGAAGATCTAAGAAAAGATAGTAATGTATGATCATAGAGGAAGGATGATAAATGTTAAACAACCACTACACTGTTAATGCTGCTGACACAAATGAGGTTAATGCTGTTGGTGGAAAAACAAAGCATAAAACTTCCATTGATTCCAATATATGACCTTCTTTGAAATTATATCATATTTTTACTCTCAAGAGATGATGAAGATGATGGTGCAGAGGCTGACATGAACAATTTAGATACAACAATCCAAGTCAGTCCTATTTAACTATAAGAATTCATAAGGATATTCCTCTTGAACAAGTGACTAAAGATTTGACAATCAAGCTTCACAAACAAGAAAGATGTCAAAGAATTTAAAGGAACATGGGTTTGTTAGTACTATTCAACCAAAGAACAAACCTAAGACTACAAAATTGCTTGTTTGCTTCTTTATCATAGGAAGACCCCGAAAGGGTAATTCATGCATTGAAGGATCCATGATGGTAGAGGCCATACAGAATGAGCTTCTACCAATTCAAGTTACAGGACTTTGGACTTTTAGTGGATTTTACCAAATGGAAAAAAGGCATATAAGCACTAAGTGGGTTTTCAGGAATAAAAGGATGAAAGGGGAATTGTGTTAATGACAATAAAGCAAAATTGGTTGTGCTCAAGGTTACACACAGAAGAAGGGATTGTCTCTGATGAGTCTTTGCCCCTTGTTGTAAGAGTGATGAAAATTAGAGCTATTTTTAGCTTATGCTTCATTTAAAGATTTTATGGTGTATTAAATGGATGTAAAAAGTGCTTTTCTTTATGACAAGATTGAAAAAGAGGTGTATGTATGTCAACCACTAGGATTTGAAGATCTAGACTTTCCTTATAGAGTATACAAGGTTGAAAAGCACTGTATGGACTACATCAAGCTCCTAGAGCTTGGTATGAAACCTTGTCAACATATCTATTGGACAATGGGTTTCAAAAAGGGAAAATTGACAAGACCTTATTCATCAAAAGGTACAAAGGTGATATTTTGCTGGTCTAAGTTTATGTGGATGATATCATTTTTGGTTCAATAAAGAAGGAGCTATGTAATGCATTTAAGAAGTTGATGCATAAGAAATTTCAGATGAGTTCTATGGGAGAACTTACAATCTTCTTGGGATTTCAAGTACATCAAAAGAAGGATGGCATATTTATTAGTCAAGACAAATATGTTGAAGAAATTTTAAAGAAATTTAGGTTTACAAGAGTCAAGACTGCAAGCACACCAATGGAAACTCAAATTCCTTTGCTCAAAGATGAAGATGGTAAAGAAGTGGAATGTTCATAGTATGGTCAATGATTGGCTTCATTGACTTATCTTACTCTTCAAGACCTAAACATCATGTTGTAGTGTGTGTTGTGCTAGATACAAAGTCAATTTAATGGTTGCACATCTCATTCTGTGAAAAAGATTTTTAGTACTTAAAAGGTCCAACCGAAATTGGGTGACCTTTGGTATCTAAAAGATTCTCCTTTTGATTTGGTCGGCATACACTGATAGTGATTTGCTGGGAAGCAAGCTTGGTAAGAAGTCTTCAACAGGAGGTTGTCAATTCCTTGGGATTTAGAGTTAATATATAGTAGTGCAAGAAACAGACGGTGGTTGCAAATTCCACAACATAAGTTGAGTATGTGGTTGCTTCAAGTTGTTGTGGATTCATAATCAACTACTTGATTATGGATACAATTTTATATTTTATTATTTTAAAATTCTTGCCATTGAACATTTTGGTCAGACTGGCGTGGTCAAAACTTCAATGGGAAGTACAGTTGCATGCTCTAGTAGACAGCTAGAATTATTGTCTATGAAGCATTTGTGAGAAGAGATCTTAAAACTAGAAGATAAGGAAAAGCGCATTAATTATTATACCAAAAACTCTACGTTTGTGAACAAACTGGGCATTGATGGGATATGAGAAAAGTTCACAGAAGCTTACTTTTTATAAGCCATTCTTCTCTCCACAATGGAAATTTTTGATTTATACTATTCTACAATGCCTAAGTTCAAAGACTACTGCATGGAATGAGTTTAGTAGCACTATGGCATATGTTATTATCTACATAGCAACAAATCAGAAAATCAACTTTTCAAAGTTCATTTTTGAAGGTATGATTAGAAACTTAGATAATGTATCTAGGAATTTTTTGATGTATCCAAGGTTTGTACAAGTGTTTTTGAATCAACAACTTGATGGGCTTCCAACTCATAGGAGAATTTATAATGCACCCTCTCACACTAAGAAGATTTTTGGAAATATGAGAAGGGTAGGCAAAGGTTTTTCCGGTAGGGTAACACCTTTATTTCCAACAATGGTGGTATAAAACCAACAAGAATTGGGTGAAGGTTTAACAATTCCAATTGAACCCCATCACACACCCACCATTACTTAACCATCAACATCTAAACCTTAAAAGACTCAAAACCCTATGAAGCCTAAAAGAAAGGACACTCAGGTACCTCAACCTAGTGATCCTAGTGAACATGTTGCAGATGAGGTTGTCCATAAGGAGTTGGGTGACAGTTTGGTGAGGGCTGCCACTACTGCTTCTAGCTTAGAAGCAGAGCAGGACAGTGGTAACATAACTAAGATCCGATCCAAGGCAACACCTAATGAATCTAGTTCCCTAGGAACTACTTTAGGTGGTGGTCCCAGGTGCTAAGAAACCATGGGGGATACTATTGCTCAAACTAGGTTTGAGAATGTATCTAAACTTTCTAATGATTCATTGCTCGTAAGAGGTAACACACTTTGAAGTGATGAGGATAGACTTAAACTTAATGAATTGATGGAATTGTGTACCAATTTACAAAAGAAGGTTCTTGATTTGGAAAATACTAAGACCACTCAAGCTAATGAGATTGCTAGTTTGAAAAGGAGGGTCAAGAAGCTTAAAATGAAAAGAAGTTCAAGAACTCATAAGCTGAAGAGACTATACGAAGTTGGTTTGACAGCCAGGGTAGAATCCTCTGGTGATGAAGATGATTTTGGTGAGGATACATCTAAACAGGGGAGGAGGATTAATGTTATTGATGCAGATTGTAACACCCCCAAATAGGGTCACAGCAGAATAATAAGTCCGGGAGCGTTACTTCATAGATCAATAACACAAGATATAAGAACGACCTCTAAAAGCGTCATTTAAAATACGATACATTGGATTTATTGAAATTGTTTAATACAAAGCACAACGGCTTAAATTGTTCAACATTTCATAACAAAGATTTTAGATCATAACAAATATCTCAAGGTGTAATGACTCTAAATTTTTATGCATGACTCCCCAAAAGAGTATCCCTAATGTATCCTTAGCACCTCGTGCCTCATTGACCTAAGAAAACTTGCTTTAAAACGTCAACATAAAGTTGGTAAATTCATAGGTTTATGTAAATATAATGTAGGACCGCAAGATTTTCATGTGTATGAAAATGCAACAGATGCAAACATCATAAAGTGTAATTACGTTTCCCTAAGCTCATGACACTAAAGCTCGACATGTATGAATTGCAATATAAATTGCCTACATTGCCCGTGATGATGTTCTAACCCGCAACATCCGAACCCGACATGGTATACGTCCTTTTTCCGGTAAACCGGCACAGTAAGCGCTACTCACCCGAACAGGGATGTCAATCCCAAATAGATCTATTTATAACATTCGCGCTCACACAAAGTAATTGACAGTTCATGATAATGGGCTCAAAGGGTTATCGCTACTTAGGCAAACAAATAATCATGTTAAAATGTACACTTGCGTCCAATTTGTAAAACTATGCATGTTTCTCACCCCAAAAGTTGTAAATCATTGATATAGTAAAACATTGGGCTATGAACTCACCTTAGTGAATAAACTGGAGTATATAAATCAAGTGAATAGAAACGTCACGGATAAGACCGAATGCAACCTAAGTAATTATAGGTTGTGTAAGTACCATGTACTTTGAATAACCAATACCACATATAATCCTATATAGTTACATCACCGCCTAAAAGTGTTTGTTTAATTTATCAAATTAAACAATTTAATTTGTACTTGTAAAACAAATGTCCTTGTATTTGCAATTGTAAAAATGATATACTTGTCTAACAATTTGTTATTTGCCAAAAGCACTTGATGTATTATTTATAAAATTTCATTATATAAATGATTTAATTGTTTGAGAAAATAATATTTATAAGGTTAGATACATTTATAAATATTACTTTAAGTAAAAACGTCACATCTTTCTCGTTTTAATCCGGTTTTTAACGTTCTTTATATGTACGGATTCATACTTGAAAAGTCTAATCAAATTTTATATTTGTTATATCGTTAAGTACTGTTATGAACAGTAACAGTAAGTGAAAATTTATAAAAATACTTTTTATAACTTTAAATATTGAAATCGTATTTTAATTGTATCTCATTCGTTTTTGCTCAGTTTTTAGTGATTCTTATGTTCACGTCTTCGTAATTAAAAGATCTATTTAGAAAAATTAATTCCCAACAGTTCACTATCATGAACAGTGACATATTTTTATAAATTTACTTTTAAAAAATACTTTTTAACTTAAACTTGTAAATAATGTATCTTCTTTGTTATAAATCCATTCTTAATATACTTTATAGTTTTAAAATCCCCATAATTGTATTTTATCAGAAAAATAAGTTCACATTTTATCAGATTCAAAATTCTTAGAGTTAAAAAAAAATACTTTTATAAAGTTACTTTTACATATTTAATCACTTTAAACATGTAAAATCCATAACTAATTCATTATCCATTGTTTCTTCAAGTTTCTTATAGTTTTGGAATCACAAAAATATGTACTTTTAAAGAAAAATATAAAGTATTCTGCTCAGGTTCGAGTTTTTATAGTTTTTATAAAAATACTTTTATAAAAACACTTTTTACTCATAATCTTGTAAACACCATATCTCCTTCGTTATAATTTCGATTTTCAAGTTCTTTATATGCTTACGATCCTCATGAGAAGTACTATTTTTTTTAAACATAAAATAATCATTATTTGCTTTGAATGAACAGTACCATTTAAAAGTTTAATTAACTTGTTTTATACACTTTTAAACTTAATAAAGTTACCACAAGTCTTCTAATTTATAAATTAACATCCATGGTATATAAATTAAGTCCTCTACATTGTGTTCATCATAATAAGTCCATATTGTCCAAAAAGATTGTCCAACATATTAATTTATTTAACTAAACTTTATAAATAAATAAATAATCATAACTTGACAAACACTTACATAAACTTTCCATTGCTTGTAAATCCTTGTTTTAAACATATAAACATGTTTTAAACATCGTCTTATTCATAAATAAAATGTAATTCGTGTGTGTATATACATGGTTTTGTTTTATAAGCTTTATAAAGTAAACCTAGGTGATGATTTCACTATACATAATTATATAAATCATGAAATCAATATATTGAAAAGATTAGGGTCTTAGATAAACCTTGGATGAGTGTATGATGAATGTAGAACAAGATCAAACCCAACAAACAAAACCCTAATTCGAATTTCCCAACTAGAAAACCCTAATTTCTTTTCTTGTATACTTCTTGTTAAACCACAACCCAAGCTTCCAAATCAAACCCAAACACCTTAGATATGATTACTAGTAATGCTTGAACACTTGTAGTTTTGTAGAAATGAAATCTATATGAAACCCTAATACCTAAATAGTGAGTCGTGGGCTTATGGTGGGTATAGAGAGAGTTTTATTGCTTTGTTTACTTGTAGGAAATGAGGAGTAACCTTGGACCTTCCTTTTATAGCAAGATTAAATGTTTAACCTACCTTAAACTAACCTTAGTTGAGCTAGTTGGTTAAGGGTACACATTGTAAGACAATGTAAGGTGCTCTCCTCCTATCTATGCATAATGGACGCCTAGGAGTGGAGGAAAGGTACTAGTGATGTGCCAATCTTTAGAAACATGTGTAATGTAAGGTACTTGGTTGAGTTAGTTAAAGGTACTTGTGAAAATGATTTACCAAGTGCATAACCATATATATCCGGCCTATGGTTTATTTTGGTGAGTAAATGAGCTAATTTTTGTGTAGTGGGTATAATTGTGGGTATTTGTTTGAGTATAGATGGGTATTGGTGCTTCCGGGTATGCCTAAATGTATTTTATTGCGAAACGTAAACGTTTTACGTAACCGATAAAAATAAAATATGAAAAGTTAATAATTATTCTCATAATAATTATATAACACTTGCTTGACGTAAATTTTAACTTGTTTGATGTCCGTTTACGTTGAATGTTGATTTTTAGTTTACGCGATTTAACTATAGGATAATAATTAAAAGCGAACGCGTAAAACTCTAAAAATAAATAATGATAATAATTGAGTCGGGAAATGACCTGAAAATGAGAAATGTTACAGTCTCCACCCGTTAGAAGAGCCTTGTCCTCAAGGCTCAAGTCGCGACACTTGACGCAGGTACGGGTTTAGTGAAGAGATGCGGATACTTCTTTTGAAATTGGTCTTCACGTTCCCATGTGAACTCAGGACCTCTCCTCGAGTTCCATCAAACCTTAACAATTGGGATACGGCTTTATTTCAACCATTTAACCTCTCGATCCATGATCTCCATGGGTTCCTCCACAAAACAGAGCCTTTCATCCACATGAAGTCCTTCTAATAGAATGGCTAATGGTTAGTCGGAATAACATTTCTTCAAGTTAGATACATGAAATGTATTGTGAACCCTGCTCAACTCTTGAGGAAGCTCAAGCTTGTAAGCAACGAATCTAACCTTTTCCAGCACCTTGAAAGGTCCAACATATCAAGGGTTTAACTTCCCCCATTTGCCAAAGCGTACGACCTCTTTCTAAGGTGAAACTCTAAGCATAACACTATCCCCAACTTGAAATTCCATCGGCTTACGCTTTAAATTGGCATAACTCTTTTGTCGGTCACGGGCGGCTTGCATTCTTTGTTTGATCTGAATGATCTTCTCTGTTGTCTCTTGAACTATTTCTAGACTGATGAGTTGAACTTGTCCAACCTCGACCCAACAAACAGGTGAACGACACTTTCGACTGTATAGCGCCTCAAACGGTGCAGCCTTGATGCTAGCGTGATAACTATTATTATTTGAAAACTCGACTAATGGTAAATGGTTAACCCAACCATTTCCAAAGTCGATTACACAAGCATGTAGCTTATCCTCAAGAGTTTGGATAGTTCTCTCGCTTTGTCCGTCGATTTGTAGATGGTACGCAGTACTCATATCCAAGTTAGTACCCAAAGCCTTCTGAAGTGATCTCCAGAAATTCGATGTGAACCTAGGCTCATGATCACAAATTATTGAGACATGTATTCCATGCCTCGTGACTACCTCCTTCATGTACATTCTTACCAATTTCTCTATGGAATCAGTTTCTCTCATTGGCGTAAAGATTGCAGACTTAGTAAGTCGGTCAACAATCACCCAAATGGTGTTATAACCTTGAGACGACTTAGGAAGCTTTGTGATAAAATCCATAGTGATATTGTCCCACTTCCATTAAGGTATCTCGGGTTATACCAGCAATCCTGATGGTCTTTGGGGTTTAGCCTTGACCTTGGCACATGTCAAACATTTGCTAACATAGGTGGCGATGTCGGCCTTCATATTAGGCCACCAATATAGCTTTTTCATGTCTTGATACATTTTGTATGAACCCGGATAGATAGAGTATTTTGATTTGTGAGACTCGTGCATGTTCACAGTCCTTAGATCACCATAACATGGCAACCAACTCCTGCCATTTAAGCATAGAGTTCCGTCGGTACGGGGTTCTAACTTTTCCCTCGGTATATCCTTCCTGATCATACCTCCTACATCTTCATTCTTGATGTTCTCTGGTTTTTGTGCTTCTATTTGAGCTTCCAAAATTTGTTTGGGGAGATTCAAACCAATAGTCATGACTAAGGCTCGAACCCGTAATGGCTTAATCCATTCTTTATGGCTTAAGGCATCGGCCACTACGTTTGCTTTCCCCGGGTGATAACAAATTTCACAGTCGTAATCACTGAGCAACTCTAACCAACGACGTTGCCTCATGTTCAGCTCCTTTTGGTCAAGAATGTGTTGTAGGCTCTTATGATCTGTGAACACCGTACACTTGGTTCCGTACAAGTAGTGCCTCCAAATCTTTAGAGCAAACACCACTACACCAAGTTCCAAATCATGAGTAGTATAATTTTTCTCATGAATCTTCAACTGTCGTGATGCGTAAGCAATCACCTTCTCGTTTTGCATCAACACCGCACCCAATCCTTTATGCGACGCATCGCAATACACAATGAAGTTCTCAGCTCCTTGAGGGAGAGCTAAAATGGGCGCGCTACACAACTTATTTTTCAATGTCTAAAAAGCTGCTTCTTGCTTGTCACCCCATTCAAAGGCGACTTTCTTCTGAGTGAGCTTGGTCATTGGCTTAGCAACTTTCAAAAATCCTTCGATGAATCTCCGATAATAACCGGCAAGACCTAAAAATTGCCGTATCTCCGTAGGAGTCTTGGGAGATGCCCAATCTTTTATGGATTCGATCTTGGCGGGATCCACGTGAATGCCTTGACTATCAATCACGTGGCCGAGGAATTGTACCTTGGGAATCCAAAATTCACATTTAGAGAACTTAGCATACAATCATCATTCTTTCTTAGCAAATCCCGAAAATCCTACATGTTCCTACATGTCTTTCTCGTTTCTATGAATAAATTAGTATATCGTCAATAAAGACAATCATAAACTTATCCAAATAATGTTTGCACACCCGATTCATGAGATCTATAAATACCGTCGGTGCGTTCGTCAAAACGAATGGCATAACTTGGAACTCATAATGACCATACCGAGTTCTAAATGCCGTCTTTGGAATTACTTCTTCACGTACTCAAAGCTGATGATAACCCGATTGCAAGTCTATCTTAGAATAAACACTGGATCCTTGTAGTTGATCTAATAAATCGTTGATCCTTGGGAGTGGATAACGATTCTTTACCGTCAGCTTGTTTAATTCCTGATAGTCGATGCACATTCAAAATGATCCGTCCTTCTTTTTGACAAACAAGACCAGATCACCCTAAGGTGAGGAACTAGGTCTTATAAAGCCCTTGTCGGATAGTTTTTGCAGTTTCTCCGACAACTCTTTCATTTTAAAAAGAGCTAATCGATAAGGTGCTCGTGCTACAGGTACAACACCAAGCATCAAATCGATTTGGAATTCCACTTGTTGAGTCGGTGGAAGACCCGACAAATCTTAAGGAAATACTTTAGGAAAATCTCAAACGATTGGTACGTCCTCAAGTGGCTTCTCCCATGACTTGTCTTCAGTCTCCTTCGTAGTAACATGTTCCAAAAAGACATGATGTCCTTTTAACACATATTTCTAAGTTTTGGTGCACGAAATGATGTTCAAACGATTCACGTTTCCCTGATTACTTTCGTTACCATGAATAATTAAGGTTTCATTTCCCCAGGGAATACAAACGATCTTCTCGACATAATTAATGATAGCGTGGTACTTTGACAACCAATCCATACCGATTATGACATCAAAACTACCAAGTTCTAGGCGAATTTAGTTGATGTTGAATGAATGGTTTAAGAAGTTTAATGTACAACCCCAGATGATAGTGTTTATCCCAATTATTTTCCCGTCGGATAGTTCAACATCATAATAATGCTTTAATGTAGTTGGTGTGATATCAATTAGGGAACTAAATGTAGTCGATACAAAACTTCTATCTGCACCAGTATCAAATAAGATAGAAGTATAGCGGTCGTTTAGAAGGAACGTACCCATAATGACGTTGGAGTCTAGGTTTGTTCCCGCATTGCCCACCATATAAACCTTTGCTGGAACATTGCCATTCCCACCTCGATTACCAAGGTTTCCATTCTTCAACTTCGGGCAGTATTTCTTGAAATGCCCCTGAACACTACACTCATAACAAGTAACAGCATTCTGAGTTGTTCTGGAGTTCCCACGATTGTTATTATTCCCATTAGGACCAGAACTCCTATAGTCACGAGCCAGATGGTCGATCTTCTTGCACTTATTACATCTAGGAGTACATGTCCCTTTATGGTGATAGTTGCATTTTGTACACAATGGAAATGATCTCGTGTACTCCCTCCTCTCACTGAGCCTAGCAGTGTTAGCTCACCCAGTTTTCTTGTTTTCTTGTTGGTACCCTTGATTGTTCCAAGCATTAAATTCCAACTTTCTCTTCTGCTCATCATATCTTTCAGAAACTGTGAGGACTTTTTGATCCATCTGATCATTAGCAAACTCAATTGCTTGTTCCATTGTCTTGGGTTGATATGACATTACATTTCCCCGAATCATATCAGGAAGTCCACCAACATATTTCTCAACTTCATCCGATTCCTCGAGAAAAATCCATCCACACATCAGTGCAACTCCTTGAAAATGCATAGTGTAACTCACGACATCAGTACCTTTTACTTTTAGGTTCCAAAGCTTAATTTCCAACATCTTGATTTCACCCCTTGGGCAGTATTTGACTGTCATCATTTTCTTTAGTGTCTTCCAGTTCATAGCATAAGCAACATCTTGGATAACCGTCTTCATGTGGGAGTTCCACCATGTTAGAGCATTTCCAAGGAAAGTGCAAGTAGAAAACTTAACTTGGTTCTCCACAGCACAGTTGCTAATGTGGAACACTGATTCCATCTTTTCAAACCATTGTGCCGACACAACCACTCCTTTAGTACCCTTAAAAGTAAGGGGCTAACAATTCAGAAAATCTTTGTACGTACACTCACGCGGAGTGCGTGTAGTTCCTCTAGTTCTAGTGCCAGAATTGTGGCTTCCGTCGCCATGACCATTAGTGTTATTTCAAAGAGTTTCTTGATTAGCAAGTGCCACAGACACTCTCGCTTCGATTAGTTGCTCAACAGCAGCAGCTGTCATTGGGGCAGCAGCCGCAGCAGCAGCCCTTGCAGCAGCAGAGGTTCTTTTTGGTGGCATATTGTTCTAAATCACAACAATATAAAATATGTGAGCTTTCATGAACATCACAACATGACATGGGTACAATATATATATATATATATATATATATATATATATATATATATATATAACAAGATCACATCACACAGCGATTATATAACATGACTGGGATCACAACCCATAACATAATTAAGATCGACATGACATAATACAACAAATCATATATAACTAGAAAACATACATGATTGTCTGATATAAGAAAGATAATACAAATCCTACTGCCATGCTAGCTGGGTATAAAATCCATAATACTTAGCCGGCTAACATAATGATAGCTATGAATATGACATGAAAATATAAACCTAAGTAGAACTATCAGCGCCCTATGGATCATCTGCATGAGTCTGGTCTCTAGCCTGAAGTGCCTGAATCTGTCCTAGAGCCGCTGACAACTGTCCCTGTAGTGATGAAACATGTGCAATCAATGTCGTTGTCAATGACTCCTATGAAGCGATACGATGATCCTGAATCTAAGTGTGAGTCCTATATGCCTGTATCTCATAGTGAACTGCCGAACTCAATCCCACTGAATGTGCCCAAGCCTCTCGAGAAGCTAGAGCCTCTTGGTCCAACAATAGTGCAGTCTCCTGGTGGAACTGTCTATCCTCGATCAATACGTCAACCCTCTGTGATAACTGAGTCTGTCTGTCCTGAGCATCCTCAATCATAGCATAAATATCCTGAGTGTCCTGCTCCTGAACCGCAGCAAGCTTGGTCACTCTAGTATTGACCCCTTCAAGGGTCGTCGGTGCTACCTCCTCAACAGCCTCTCTTGGGTCTACCTAAACATCCCTAATCCCAAAGGTGACCTCCTCGGCTCTCTAACGTCTGGTCTCGGCATCTAGAGTGCCGATAAACCCATAGTCTACTCTATGACCTCTAGTAGGTCTAGGAGAAGCAGTCGAACTCTCCCCCACCTCATACCTCGATGTGGGAGCAGTCAAACATAACCTCTTACGAGGTGGTAACTTGACCTCAGGAATGTCCTCCTTACGGTCGACTGGTGGTGGTATGAATAGTGAGGCTGGTAGTGGTGATGATGGTAACGGTAATGATGTGGGTATAGGTGGTGGTAAATGTAGTGATGATGGTAGATGTGGTAGTGGTGGTGAGGGAATCTGAGGTAGTAGAGATGACCAAGGTAATAGTAGAGATGGTAGTGGTGATGGTGGTGTAGGTGCGGCAGCATGCTCAGCAATGCGTGCCTCCATGGATGGTGACATAGGTGGCTCAAGTCTAATAGTCTTTCGTGCCCTATGGAGACGTGTCTGCGAAAAAGGGACCTTAGTCTGAGGTGATTTGGGTGTAGGTGCAGACTCATCCGTCTCAAATGCCTCTGTATCCCCAACTGAGGAAACAGGGTCAACAGCAGGTACAACAGAAGAGTCGGCCAGAGCTAGGTGCTCCTCCTCCTCCTCGTCATCAGAGGCCTCCTCATCCTCATCATCAGTATCATCATCATCATCGTCATCGTCAGAGGGCTCATCATCGTCATCCCCTCTGTCAGCAGGATAATCAGCATGATCCTCCTCGGGGTCCTCCTCCGGATCGAAGTCAGCCAAATAGCCTGGTGATAGGGCTGTCGGTGAGGCATTAGCCGGTAGAGGCTTATCATCCATGGGTGCCTCATCATCAGATGGCACTAAGTACCCGGGGTACTCAGGCTCAGGCACGTATGGTACCTTCACAGGTGAAGGTGGGTGCTCAGGACCGGGCACGTAGTCAGGAGACGGTGGGTGCTCAGGTCCTGGCACATAGTCCGAAGATGGTGGGGCTACCGGCTGCATAGGGAATCCATCGTATCCATATATGATGACTCATGGAGAACCTCCATCAGACAGCTCCTCACCAACTCCCCAAAAGACTCTCCCTGGCTCGGAATCAGTGTAGACAGATGTGTAGGTAACTGTGGATGATAAAGACATGACATAATCTGTAACACTCAAATAGAGTTTACATTAGTACATATATAAGACCCATAATAATATACTTAATATATTATAAACACGTATGTGAACCATGTAGCATCTAGTATACTTAACTAATGCAACAAGTAATGTATGAATGAATGTCCCATGAAAATTGCTTTGTATGATGCAATGTTTGAAAACGGTTATAGTCCAAGTAAAAACATTTGACCTGGTTCTTTATAACCTTGGCTCTAGATACCAATCTGTAACACCCCCAAATAGGGTCGCAGCGGAATAATGAGTCTGGGAGCGTTACTTCATATATCAATAGCACAAGATATGAGAACAACCTCTAAAAGAGTCGTTTAAAATATGATACATTGGATTTATTGAAATTGTTTAATACAAAGCACAACGGCTTAAATTGTTCAACATTTGATAACAAAGATTTTAGATCATAACAAATAACCCAAGGTGTAATGACACCAAATCATTTATGCTGACTCCCCAAAAGAGAAAGCCCAATGTGTATCCTTAGCACCTCGTGCCTCATTGACCAGAGAAAACATGCTTTAAAATGTCAACATAAAGTTGGTGAATTCATAGGTTTATGTAAATATAATGTAGGACCGCAAGATTTCTAAGTGTATGATAATGCAATAGATGCAAACATCACAAAGTGTAATTACGTTTCCCTAACCTCATGACACTGAAGCTCGGCATGTATGAATTGCAATATAAATTGCCTACATTGCCCGTGATGATGTTCTAACCCGCAACATCCGAATCTGACATGGTATACGTCCGTTGTTCAGTAAATCGGCATAGTGAGCGCTACTCACCCGAACGGGGATGTCAATCCCAAATAGATCTATTTATAACATTCGCGCTCACACAAAGTAATTGATAGTTTATGATAATGGGCTCAGAGGGTTATCGCTACTTAGGCAAACACGTAATCATGTTAAAATGTACACTTGCGTCCAATTTATAAAACAATGCATGTTTCTCACCCTAAAAGTTGTAAATCATTGATATAGTAAAACATAGGGCTATGAACTCACCTTAGTGAATAAACTAAAGTATATGAATCAAGTGAATGGAAACGTCATGGATAAGACCGAATGCAACCTAAGTAATTATAGGTCGTGTAAGTACTTTTATAAAGTTACTTTTACATATTTAATCCTATATAGTTACATCACCACCTAAAAGTGTTTGTTTAATTTATCAAATTAAACAATTTAATTTGTACTTGTAAAACAAATATCCTTGTATTTACAATTGTAAAAATGATATACTTGTCTAACAATTTGTTATTTGCCAAAAGAACTTGATGTATTATTTATATAATTTCATTATATAAATAATGTAATTGTTTGAGAAAAAAATATTTATAAGGTTAGATACATTTATAAATATTACTTTTAGTAAAAATGTTATATCTTTCTCGTTTTAATCCTGTTTTTAACGTTCTTTATATGTATGGATTTGTACTTGAAAAGACTAATCAAATTTTATATTTATTATATGGTTAAGTACTATTATGAATAGTAACAGTAAGTGAAAGTTTATAAAAATAATTTTTATAACTTTAATTATTGAAATTGTATTTTAATTGTATCTCATTCGTTTTTGCTTGGTTTTTAGTGATTCTTATGTCCACGTCTTCGTAATTAAAAGCTCTATTTAGAAAAATTAATTCCCAACAGTTCACTGTCATGAACAGTGACATATTTTTATAAATTTACTTTTATAAAAATACTTTTTAACTTAAACTTGTAAATGATGTATCTTCTTTGTTATAAATCCATTCTTAATGTTCTTTATAGTTTTAGAATCCCCATAAGTTGTATTTTATCAAAAAAATAAGTTCACATTTTATCAGATTTGAAATTCTTATAGTTTTTTTATTAAAATACTTTTATAAAGTTACTTTTACATATTTAATCACTTAAAACATGTAAAATCCATAACTAATACATTATCCATTGTTTCTTCAAGTTTCTTATATTTTTTGAATTACAAAAATATGTACTTTTAAAGAAACATATAAAGTCTTCTGCTCAGGTTTGAATTTTTATAGTTTTTATAAAAATACTTTTATAAAAACACTTTTTACTCATAATCTTGTAAACACCATATCTCCTTCATTATAATTCAGATTTTTAAGTTATTTATATGCTTACGATCCTCATGAGAAGTACTATTTTTATAAAATATAAAATAATCATCATATGGTCCAAATGAACAATAACATTTAAAAGTTTAATTAACTTGTTTTATACACTTTTAAACGTAATAAAGTTACCACAAGTCTTCTAATTCATAAATTAACTTCCATGGTATATAAATTAAGTCCTCTACATTGTGTTCATCATAATAAGTCCATATTGTCCAAAAAGATTGTTCAACATATTTATTTATTTAACTAAACTTTATAAATAAATAAATAATCATAACTTGACAAATAATTATATAAATCATGAAATCAATATATTGAAACGATTAGGGTCTTAGATAAACCTTGGATGAGTGTATGATGAATGTAGAACAAGATCAAACCCAACAAACAAAACTATAGTTCGAATTTCCCAACTAGAAAACCCTAATTTCTTTTCTTGTATACTTCTTGTTAAACCACGACCCAAGCTTCCAAATCAAACCTAAACACCTTAGATATGATTACTAGTAATGCTTGAACACTTGTTGTTTTGTAGAAATGAAATTTATATGAAACCCTAATACCTAAATAGTGAGTCGTAGGCTTATGGTGGGTATAATGAGAGTTTTATTGCTTTGTTTACTTTTAGGAAATGAGGAGTAAACTTGGACCTTCCTTTTATAGCAATATTAAATGTTTAACCTACCTTAAACTAACCTTAGTTGAGCTAGTTGGTTAAGGGTACACATTGTAAGACAATGTAAGGTGCTCTCCTCTTATCCATGCATAATGGATGCCTAGGAGTGGAGGAAAGGTACTAGTGATGTGCTAATCATTAGAAACATGTGTAATTCAAGGTACTTGGTTAAGTTAGTTAAAGGTACTTGTAATTTAAATGATTTACCAAGTACATAACCATATATATCTAGCCTATGGTTTATTTTGGTGAGTAAATGAGCTAATTTTTGTGTAGTGGGTATAATTGTGGGTATTTGTTTGAGTATAGATGGGTATTGGTGCTTCCGGGTATGCCTAAATGTAATTTATTGCAAAATGTAAACGTTTTACGTAACTGATAAAAATAAAATATGAAAAGTTAATAATTATTCTCATAATAATTATATAACACTTGCTTGATGTAAATTTTAACTTGTTTGATGTCCGTTTACGTTGAATATTGATTTTTAGTTCACGCGATTTAACTATAAGATAATAATTAAAAGCCAACGCGTAAAACTCTAAAAATAAATAATGATAATAATTTAGTCAGGAAATGATATGAAAATGAGAAATGTTACACAGATGAAGAAATTACTCTAGTTAATGTTCAAGAAAGTGCTAATAATGAGATGTTTGATGTGGATGCTTTAAATGGTGAAGAGGTGTTTGTTGCAGGGAAAAATTAAAATGTTGTTGAAGAAGTAGTTAATGCTGCTCAAGATAGTACTACTGTAACAACTGTTACAATAACTACTGAAGAAATTACTTTGGCTCAAGCACTTGAAGCATTAAAAACTTTAAAACCTAAGGTGAAAAGGATTGTTTTTCAAGAGCCAGGTAAATCTACAACAACAACAACAATTTCTTCACAACAATCACAAGACATGGGTAAAGGAATAATGATAGAAGAACCTGTGAAGCCTATGAAGAAGAAAGTTCAAATCATGCTTGATGAAGAAGTTGCTTTAAAGTTACAAGCTAAATTTGATGAAGAAAGACTTGCAAGAGAGAAAGTTGAAAAGGAAAAAGAAGTCAATATTGCTTTGATTGAAGAATGATAGGATGATATTCAGGCTAAGATTGAGGTTGATTACCAATTGGATGAAAGAATGAAAACACAAGAACAAGAAGAGTTGTCTAATGCAGAAAAGGCTACATTATTTCAACAACTCTTAAAGAAAAGAAGAAAGCACTTTGCAGCTAAAAAGCAGAATGCAAGAAACAAACCTACCACACAGCTCAATAAAGAAAAATCATGTGTACTTACCTGAAGAATATGGAAAGAAAGAAGCTCAAAAGACTTGAAGAACAAATCTTTTGATTCTATTTAGAAGATGTTTGACAGAGCTTTTAAGAGGGTGAATACATTTGTTAACTTCAAAACAGACTTGGTGGAAGGTAGTTCAAAGAGAGAAGGAGAAGAGTTGGAATAAGAGAGTACTAAAAAGCAGAAGGTGTGTTGGGATTTAAAGACTTCAAGATATTCTTAGAGTTACTGCTGCTCAGGTATATATTAGTGATGTCAAGCATAACTTAGTGCTACTAATGAAAATTATGCTAAGTAGTTAGTACTGGTAGTATAAAAGTTACTACTGCTAGTTACTACTGTTAGTATAATTAGTATTGTTAGTATAAAGTTACTATTGCTAGTAGAAGTTAAGACTGCTTAGAGATGAAGACTGAAAATATACTCAGTAGTTACTACTGCTAGTACAAAAGTTAGTACTACTAGTGTATGTTAGTACTGCTAAAGTAAACTTCTAAGTAGTTAATGCTGCTTGTGCTCAGTTACAACTGCTGAGTGATTACTACTGCTGGAAGGATTATGCTGACAAAGAAGGGATAAAGATTGATTAGAGAACAAGAATACTTACGAAAATAAGTATTAGTTTTTCATAAAGAAGACATGTATACTTATTTGTTTAAGAGATTACGTTTGTTTATAGAAAAGATCATGATAACTTAGGAAAGTATTATAAGCCTTGTAGGACTCCTTGGTGTATAAAAAGAGGTCCTAGGGCATAATGTTAGACACACATCTTTTGATATTCATAGCTTTAAGGTTTTGTAAACCCTAACACTATTAAGAGTGTTCATTTTATATTGAGGATGAAAGTTTGATAATCTGTCTTGTTATTGATTTTGTGTTACTATTTCATTAGAATTATTCTTAGTATTATTGACTAGATTCCACATAGTCTAAATCAATATATTAAAAAGATTAGGGGTCTTAGATAAACCTTAGATGAGTGTATGATGAATGTAGAACAAGATCAAACCCAACAAACAAAACCCTAATTCGAATTTGCAACTAGAAAACCCTAATTTCTTTTCTTGTATACTTCTTGTTAAACCACAACCCAAGCTTCCAAATCAAACCCAAACACCTAGATTATGAATTACTAGTTTGGCTTTGAAAACTTGTAGTTTTGTATGAAATGTAATACTATATGAAAACCCCTTAATACCTAATAGTGAGTTGTGGGCTTATGGTGGGTTTAGATGTTATAGAGAGAGTTTTTGTTGCTTTGTATACTTGTAGGAAAATGAGAGTAAACATTGACCTTCCTTTTTAAGCAAGTTTAAATGTTTAACCTACCCTTAAACTATCCTTAGTTAGCTAGTTGGTTAGGGTACACATGTAAGACCCCAATTATAGGTGCTCTCCTCCTATCTTATGCATAATGGACGCCTAGGAGTGGAGGAAAGGTACTAGTGATGTGCCAATCCCTTATAAAATATGTGTAAGTAAGGTAATGGTTATTGTTAGTTAAAGGTACTGTGTAAATGAATTATACCAAGTGCATTAACATTATTTATCCGGCCTATGGTTTTATTTTGGTGAGGAAAATAGAGCTCATTTTTTGTGTTAGTGGTATAATTTTGGGTATTTGTTTGAGTATAGATGGGTATTGGTGCTTCCGGGTATGCCTAAATGTGTTTTATTGCGAAACGTAAACGTTTTACGTAACCGATAAAAATAAAATATGAAAAGTTAATAATTATTCTCATAATAATTATATAACACTTGCTTGACGTAAATTTTAACTTGTTTGATATCCGTTTACGTTGAATGTTGATTTTTAGTTTACGCGATTTAACTTTAGGATAATAATTAAAAGCGAACGCGTAAAACTCTAAAAATAAATAATTATAATAATTGAGTCGGGAAATAACCTGAAAATGAGAAATGTTACAGTTACTACTTCTATTATCCACTCGAGAACAAGATTTTTGTTGCTCGAAATGCTAAGTTCCTTGAGAATAGTCTCATGGTACAAAGCGAGTGGGATTCATGGACTTCTTGAATCGAGTGGGAGTGATGACAGACGTGAGTTAATTCAAGAAAAAGATACACAACCTTCTGAAAATACTAGCAAAGTACATAATGAGGTCGCGCCTATTGAGGTCGAGCCCAAAAATGTTAAATTTTCTATTCGTAGATTCACAAGGATACCTCAAGCACCAGATAGATACGGTTTCTATGTTGATGTTAAGGAATATGAATTAGGGGATCTTAATGAACCTCCTAATTATAAGGCTGCATTATCATATCCTGAATTTGACAAATGGCTTGAAGCTATGAATACGGAAATGCAATCCATGAAAGATAACCAAGTCTGGGTTTTGGTTGACCTTCCTCCTAATGGTCGAAATGTTAGGAGTAAATGGCTTTTCTGGAAAAAGACTGACATGGATGGCAAGGTACACACCTTTAAAGCTCATTTGGTAGCAAAAGGCTATACCCAAACCTACGGTGTAGATTATGGGTAAACCTTCTCTCCTGTTGCAGACATTAGAGCTATAAGGATTCTTTTAGCCATAGTCGCGTTCTATGACTACGAGATTTGGCAGATGAATGTCAAAACTGCCTTTTTGGATGGTCACCTAAGCGAAGACATGTATATGGCGAAACCTGAGGGGTTTGTGGATCCAAAACATCCCAACAAAGTATGTAAACTTCAACGTTCCATTTATGAATTAAAGCAAGCATCTAGAAGTTGGAATAAAAGGTTTAATGTAGAATCAAAGAAAGATTTTGGTATTACTCAAAATCCTTGATGAGCCATGTGGTATATCTCAAGTAGTGGGTAATGTTGCATTCCTAATCTTGTATGTCGATGACATATTACTCATGGGAAATAACGTTACAATGCTGCAAGAAGTTAAATCTTGGCTTTGTAAGTGTTTTTCAGTGAAAGACTTAGGAGAATCAGTATATGTACTTGGAATTTAGATCTAAGTGGTTGATTGCTCTTAGTCAAAGTGCTTTTTCTAGAAAAAACCCTAAAGAAATTTAGGATGGAAAACTCAAAGAAGGGGTATACTCCAATGATAGAAAATTCTAACTATAGAAAGTCCCAAGGTGCTCAAACACCTAATGAGGTGCAACGTATGCGAAGAGTTCCTTATGCTTTGGCTATAGGTTCAATCATGTATGCGGTTAGATTCACTAGACCTGATGTTGCCTTTGCGCAAAATTTGTGTAGTCGTTTTTAGCAAAATCCTGGTGAGATTCACTGGACTACTGTTAAAACTATTCTTAAGTATTTAAGGAATACTAAAGATATGGTTCTTGTATATGGGGGAAAACCTGAAGCTGAGCTAAGAGTATCTTGTTATGCTGACGCTAGTTTTCAAACAGATAAGGGTGATACCAAATCCCAAACGGGATATGTGTTTGTACTTAATGATAGAGTCGTGGACTAGAAGAGTGCTAAGCAAAGCACTACTGTTATGTCTTCTACAGAAGCCGAGTACATTGCTGCTGCTGAAGCATTAATGGAAGCCTTCTGGATGAGGAAATTTATTGATGGACTTGGAGATGTTGTACCATCGAATAAAAGACCTATGGAGATGTTATGTGACAATAAGCCTGCAATAACGATCGCCAATGATCCCGGAATCTTGAAGGGAGCCAGACATTTTCAGAGGAAATATCACTACATTCGTAAAGTAATTCAAGAACGTGAAATTGTCCTTAAGAAAGTTCACACAGATGACAACGTAGCTAATCCGTTTACAAAACCAATGCTATAACACCCCGTGTTTTTCAGGTCATATTTCAACTTCAGTAATTCTAATGTCTTACTAGTTGAAACATTTTATGTGTTTAGGTCCATTTGAAACACGTTAGTTAAAATTGCGTGAGCTCAAAATCCAACGTTTGCTAGAAACGTCAAACACACTCATTAAGACTTTGCATAACCCTTTTCATATCCGTCATTTAATCTTTAGTCGACAAATGAAGTTACTTGGTCATGTTTATAAATTGATCAAACGAGAACTCTTAAAACAAAATACACCAAACTTAACTTTTGTAAATTAAGGAACAATATAAAACCTAAGAATAAAACTAATGTATTCCTACACACTAGTATGTATGCCGACTTTTTCCTCCAACACATGCAAGAATTCACGTTGGATTTCATTAAGATAACCATGAGAATTCCAAGTCCCCTTTTATCTCTTTTATCCACCGGTTAAAAGCCCAACACCCTTTTCTCTTAAACATACACATACTCGTGACTTGTAGACTGCTACCCTCCTTGAATTTGCTTCCAAGCATCCAACAGTAAACCCCTTTTTAATCCTGTGCAAGATGCCTTTCCTAATTTGCAATTACATGTTCATGTGAGTCCCTCCTTTGACTAGTAAACCTTCCTCAATATTGTGTATAAATAAGATGGCTGTCATTCTTGTTTGCACCAAAGTAAACCCACGTCCAACTCTGCTAAGTTTTCACTCCTCACGCAGCCTTGTTGCTCCATCAAACACAAGAAAACCTCACGACATCACCCATCACAACAAACCCTAAATCCCTAAAAACCCTAACTAGTTTTCTTTGTCTTCATTGTTCCTGTTGGTCGAGCATATCAAGGCAGCAAACCAAGCATACGGGTTCAAGGGAGTACAAGTAGTCGCGGTTAATATTGGTTTGGGTGTCGAGTTGTATTCGTGAGGGGTAAAGGGTTTAGTCATTCGTTGAGTCAAGCCTCCTACACGTCCGTCCTTGAGCTTTGTGAGCTATCCTTCTTTGTTAATCATCTTTTATATATACAATTCACATGTCATAGTGGTGTGCTTGAAATTCTTTAAACGAAACAGTTTTGGTTACCTTCTGATATACCACTCGAATAGCAATGAAAACCTTTATAAAACTTGTTAAGTGACTAATAAGATATGAGCCATGTTTATGCTAGAGTATTAAGTGTAGAACTTAACCCATTAGTAGCTTAGACGCGTTGGTTAAGTGAAAAGAAAACGTATGTGTACTGATAGTCTAGAACACGCAGCCTATCATGTAACTTTAAGTACATTGCTCAACCACTAGAAATTATGAATAAAAACCGAAACTTAATTACTTTCGAATATAGAACATGTGATAGTGACTTTGCCCCTGGAACCACTAGTTTTCGTCAATTAACGACGAAGTTAGAAGGGCTTAAAGTTGACGACAGAAACTGTTATTTATAAAGTTTCTAATGTATACGGGATCATTGAGAAACCCGTATACAAACTTGACCAATGACAATTTCAATCTTATCATTCATTAACATGTTATAGGAGTAATGTTCATGCAAAGTTTTAGCCCCTAACACCTTATAACGAAACGGGAAATAAGTGTACAAATTTATTACTAGGTGTGTATATAACAACCTGGTAGGTCGGTTTTAGGCCTTAAAACGACTCAATTAAGCTGATAGATAAGGCCAGTACTTGGGGGCTTTTTGCAGATGACATGGTGAGCTTCATTTAGGAACTTGAATCACGGAAAATGGTTGAGAAACGAACTCGAAATCGTGGTCCAAAGTTAGTACTGCTGCCACACAGTAAATACTGTTGGCACGCAGTTAATACTGCTCGACACCCTCCACTTTAGCCTCGATTTCGACCCACATAACGACCTCTGCCCCTAGGACCTATAAAAGATAAATCGAAGTACTCCTGGCCTAGTTTCCAAAGACCCTTTTACTTCGTCCTAGAGTGGAGTAACGAAGCCGCAACGGAGCTCAAAAATCCTGACCACACATACAATAACAACTGAAATAGCCCATTTATATTCTAAGTATAAAAGCTGCCTCATGAGCTACACGTTTTCGGTCTCACTTTCAACAACCTAAACGACATTTTTAGACGAACCTTACTTAACGAAAGTTGTAGATTTCACAGCTAAGTTTTCAAATATACTTTTACTTTTCATTAGCGTTAACTAACGAACCTATAAACTAGTCGTAAAACTCTAGAACGACTCATGTTAAAACTTAGTAAAATATAAGTTAACTCACAAGTAAAACGTTAACATTTCGACTAATTAATTAGCATGCTTAGAGACTAAACCATGGGCTGACCTCAACTAATGAATTTAAGTATAAGCAGCCTAGTTTCACAAAATGTCAAAGTCGTAAATTATATAATTATATTCTGACCGCGTTGACCCGATAAAGTTAACCATTTTAAAACAAGGAATTGTTTTCAATTATCACTATTTTAAATAAAGATCAAGCACACACTAGGGACAAGATTGCAAGTATTTATATTATTATTTTTCCGTTTAGTGAATATGTATTATTTATCCATAGGTTGTGGATAAAGTCTTTTGCATCATTTTTCGTGCCACTGCTTTGCTTCTACATTATCAATTTACCAATGTTGTGGTTCATAGCCCACTTTTTACTCATTTTGGATAAATGTTTTATATCTTTTGGGTGAGAAACATGCTTTGTTTAACAAATTGGACGTAAGTGTACATTTTATCATGATTACGTGTTTGCCTAAGTAGCGTTAACCCTTTGAGCCCATTATCATGAACCGTCAATTACTTTGTGTGAGCGCGAATGTTATAAATAGATCTATTGGGTTGCAATCCCCATCCAGGTTGTGTCAGCTCTCACTAGTGTCACGGTGTGAACAACGGATGTATACCATGTCGGATTCTGTTGTTGCGAGTTAGAATTAATCACGGGAAAGTGGCAATATTTATATTGCATTCATACATGTCGAGCTTCGGTGTCATGAGCTTAGGGAAACGTAATTACATTTGTGATGTTTGCATATGTTGCATTATCATACACTTGAAAATCTTACGGTCCAACATTTCATTTACATAAACCTATGAATTCACCAACTTTATGTTGACGTTTTAAGCATGTTTTTCTTAGGTCAATGATGCACGAGGTGCACAGGATACATTGGGATAGTCTTTTGGGTGTCATCCATAAAGATTTGGAGTCATTATATTCCGGGACGATTGTTATGATCTAGAATCTTTATTTCAAATGTTGAACTATTTAAGCCTTCGTGCTTTGTATCAAACGATTTCAATAAATCCAATGTATCGTATTTTAAACGACTCTTTTTGAGGTCGTTCTCATATCTTGTGCTATTGATCTGTAATGTAACGCTCCCGGATACACATCATTCCGCTGCGACCCAATTTAGGGGTGTTACAAAAAACATGTACTAAAACCATCAAACATATGTTCATACTTGAAATACTTTCAAACCCATTTTGCACTTGAATCAACTAGCTATAATTACATACATGTAATATTCATCAAATAAATCAAGACATAAACATAAACAAGTGCTCACAAAGCAATAACAAGACTCGAGTTCGCTTCCCCTTGTTGCTTAGAATCAGATAAACCACAAAGACCAACCAAACGACCTTTTCAAATCAAACCACTTCAAAATAACACTAATCTAACAACTAGAAACACTTCCTTATACACCAAATTAATATAAATTGACCAAAACCCCAACTTCATAAATACTCATTTCAAGTGAGGTTTCTTTAGTGGGATTTGTAGAGGATTGAACAAGGATTAAAATGGTATAATCGGATTTAATTGCATGTCGGAAAAAGTGACCGGAATAGGTGTTTGTTTAGGTGGCCGATCGTGGAGACAAGAGAGGAGGGAGGAGGAGTATGATATTCATAAAAGAGAAATATGTGTGTATATGAGTTCTATTTATAGAAAAGAAGTTTGGAAAATTGGCAAGTTTAGTCCTTCCTTCCTTAATCTCTTTTAAAATTAGTGCAAGTCATCCTTTTTATAAATAACATTCGGCCAAAAACACGAGTCACACCACATTTGTAAATATTTTAAATCTGTCCCACTAAATATAGTTTAAAACCTTTAATAAAACGTTAAACCTTGTAAAATACGACCTTTAAACACGGTTTTTACAAAAACTCAGGGAAACGACAAAAAATATAAAATTAACATATTTACGCTCTCGGAGCAATAAAATATATTTTTTTAACTTTCTTAAATGCTAAATACAAATAGAAACTAAATCACGGAATGAAATTTACCAATAAATGGAAATTCTAATCAACCACATATAGCATAACGACTATAATTATTTACGTAATTAAAAATAACTATCTTAGGCTAGGGATAGACGTTGACCTGAAACTCGGGTTGTTACAGTATTCGGCCACCAAAGAGAGAGCAAGAGATAGTATTTGTGATTTTTATTTGTAAGGAATGAAGTGAATAAAAGGCTTTCTTATTTATAGCAAAAGATGGCATGGTTTAAGGATTATAATAAGTGTTTAGGAAACATGTAGGATTTGATAGAATGTCACTAAAGCTTGCATGCTTGGTCTCTTGTTGTTGCCGTGACCTAGAGGAGAAAAAGAGACAAAGAGTGCACAATTAGGGGCTTGGACATGGTAGATAATAGTTAGGGTTTACACAATGGTTTAAGGTTATTGTTTAATAAGGTAAAGTAAGTGTTTGTGGGAACTTTATGCATTATTTCTTGAGTGTGTATAAGAGTTGACGGCTAAAAGGGATTTCTAGAAGGAAATCTTATAAAATATTTGGTATTGGGTATACGTGTGGGTATTTGTTGAAGTATAGATTGGGTATTGGGGTTTCCATGCATGTATAAATGCTATTTATTGTGAAACGTAATCATTTTTCGAACGTATAAAAATAAACTGTGAAAGATATAAATTATCATGCGTAATATTTATATAAACACTTGTTTGACGTTAAACTATTATTTGTTTGATGTCGGTTTTTTTTTTTTTTTAAACTCGATTTTTTGATTAAGTTGTTTGTTGATTTTAGTGTCGCGATTTAACTAAACGGTTGAAATTAAAAGTAAACGCGTAAAAGTCTAAAAATAAATAATTGAAAGTTTGAAGTCATACAATGACCTGAAATAACAGAGGTTACAGTCTTCCCCCATTAAAGGAGCTTTGTCCGCAAAGCTCAAGACGTGGTAGTGGATGAAGATGCGAGATTGGTGAAGAGATGCAGATACTTCTTTTTGAATTGGTCTTCACGCTCCCATGTATACTCAGGACATATCCTAGAGTTCCATCAAACTTTGATAATGGGGATATGGCTTTGCTTCAACCGTTTGACTTCACGATCCATGATCTCCACGGGTTCTTCAACGAAGTGGAGCTTATCATCAATTTGGATTTCATCCAACAGGATCACCTGTAATCATCGAAGAAACACTTCTACAAATTGGATACGTGAAATGTGCTATGAACCCTGCTTTATTGTTGAGGAAGTTTGAGTTTATAAGCAATGAGTCCAATCTTTCACAACACCTTAAAAGGTCCAATATACCTTGGGTTTAACTTCCCGCGTTTGCCAAAACGAATAACCCCTATCAAAGGTAAAACCTTAAACATGACCTTGTCACTAACTTGAACATCCAAAGGCTTACGCCTCACATCAGCGTAACTCTTTTGTTGATCACGAGCGACTTAAATTCTGCTTTTGATTTGGATGATTTTCTCGGTAGTCTTGTGAACGATTTCTGGATCGGTGAGCTGAACATCTTCAACCTCGGCCCAACAAACAGGTGAATGACACTTTCGGCCATAAAGTGCCTCAAATGGTGCGGCTTTGATGCTAGTATGATAACTGTTGTTGTATGAGAACTCAACTAGCGGTAAGTGTCTATCCTAACCATTCCCAAAATCTATCACACAAGCGCGTAACATATCTTCAAGAGTCCGAATGGTTCTCTCGCTTTGTCTATCAGTCTGCGAATGGTAAGCAGTACTTATATCCAAACGAGTACCCAAGGCCTTCTGGAGTGACCTCTATAAATTTGATATGAATCTACTATCATGATCAGAAATGATAAAGACTGGTATTTCATATCTCGTGACCACTTCTTTCAAGTACAGTCTTGTCAATCTCTCCATAGTATCAGTTTCCTTCATCGGCAAGAAATAAGCATACTTAGTAAGACGATCAATAATCTCCCGAATGGTATCATGACCATTTGACATCTTAGGAAGCTTTGTAATGAAATCCATGGTGATGTTATCCCACTTCCATTGGGGTATCTCAAGTTGTACCAACAAACCAGATGGTTTTTGGTATTCTATTTTGACCTTTGAGCATGTCAAACACTTACTAACAAAGGTGGTAATATTGGCCTTCATATTAGGCCACCAATAAAATTTCTTCAAATCCTGGTACATCTTGTCAGAACCTGGATGAATTGAATACTTTGACTTATGAGACTCATGTATAATCAAAGCCCTTAGGTCACCAAAGCATGGAAACCAACTCTTGTTCTTCAAACATAATGTTTCATCAGCACAGGGTTCCAATTTCTCTTTCTTGATCATACCCCCCACATCTTTAGTCTTGAAATTTTTTGGTTTCCTTGCCTCAGTCTGTGCATTCAGAATTTGTATGGGAAGATCCAAACCAATAGTCATAACTAAGGCTCAAACCCGTAATGGCTTAATCCATTCTTTTCTGCTCACAGCATCAGCCACTGCATTTACTTTTCCTGGGTGATAACAAATTTAGCAATCGTTATCACTAAGCAACTCCAACCAACGTAGTTGCCTCATGTTTAACTTCTTTTGATCAAGGACGTGTTGTAAGCTTTTTTGATCGATGAACACAGTACACTTTATTCCATACAAGTAGTGTCTTCAAATCTTTAGAGCGAACACTACTGCTCCTAATTCCAAGTCATAAGTTATGTAATTATTCTTATTAACCTTTAGTTTTCATGATGCATAAGAAATAACCTTCTCGTTCTGCATCAATACATCACCTAATCCTTTATGCGAAGCATCAAAATAAACTATAAAGTTCTCGGCTCCTTCGGGTAGAGCCAAAATTAGTGCACTACACTGTTTTTGTTTTAGTAGTTGAAATGCTTCTTCCTCCTTATCTCCCTATTCAAACTTCTCACTCTTCTGAGTTAACTTGGTCATTGGTTTGGCAATCTTTGAAAATCCTTCAATAAACCTTCGGTAGTAACTGACAAGACCTAAAAATTTGATCTTGGCGGGATCCACGTGAATGCCTTGACTATCAATCACGTGATCGAGAAATTGTACTTTAGGGATCCAAAATTCACATTTAGAGAATTTGGCATACAACTCCTCCTTCTTAAGTAATTCTAAAATTAACTTAAGGTGTTCCTCATGCTCTTGCTTGCTCCTTGAGTAGATTAGAATATCATCAATAAAGACAATCACAAACTTGTCCAAATAAGGTTTGGACACCCGATTCATAAGATCTATAAATACCGTCGATGCATTCATAAAACCAAATGGCATAACTTGAAACTCGTGATGACCATAACGAGTCCTAAATGCGGTCTTCGAGATATCTTGTTAGTGCAAACATTATGATATTTAATCTACACAATCTCGTTTGTTTTGTTGATGACAAACACGTAATTTGTAATACATAACGTAAAATGTACAAGTTACTCGTAATCATATTTTGTCTCAACATCTCTCGACTCGAATCCTCGTATGTTACAACACAGGTTCGTACATGTTTGTTATGTTGCATTATGATCAAACCTCATTTCACATTTTGCATTTGCAAGTATTTTTATACAAACATTTTAGCAAGTATACAATAGTTAACTTGCACACTTTGGTTTGTAAAATATACAAAGTTAACTAACGAAAAATAAAATAGAAAATGATTTTTACATTATGCATTACATCATCTAAGTCTTGAAAAATCTCTCAAAGATTACAAAAGATTTTTTAGCTAAAATTTGTATCTAATGAACAGTGTCGCCGGTTCCATGGGAGCGTCGCCGGTTCCATTGGATTTACAAAGCCGGTTCCTTTGAACAATGTTGCATGTTCTATTCAGCTTTTTCCTATAAATAGAGGAGCCTTTTTCAATCCGTTTTCACTGGTTTTAACACACTTTTCCACCATTTTTAACACATTTAGATCTATAGATAATGCATCCATAAATCCCCATAATCATAATGCTTTTAACTCTCTTTTTGTTGTAAGCATACACCCGAAATGATCCACTGAAAATCGAGCTCTTGCCATCCACATCCACCAAAGCAAGAGTTCTTGCCATTTCCATCCATCACCAAGCATATACATATGAAGATCTATAAGACTATAGATCTCATGTTATTCATCCATTTGAAGACTTCTATCAATGGAAGTTCATTAGGTCATCATTCATTCATTTGAATTTATCAATCAAACACCATGTAATATGTAGAGGTTATATGGGTTATTTCTAGCGGATTAGAATATGGGTTTCATTGTTGTATTGAAAGGGTTTGGGTTGGTTCTACCCGGTGTGTAAGAACTCGGTATTTAGCTTTGTACCAGATAAAAGGGTAAGTGATGTACGGTCGGTTCTTCCGGTGTAAGGACTCGGTATTTAGTTTAGTACCAGATAAAGTATAAGCGACGTTGTGCAAGGTTTTCTCCGCCGAAAAGGAAGCGTGTTGATCTAGTGAAGTAACTCTCGAGTTGGGTACTCGGGGAGTCGAGTAGGGCAGAGAGGAGCTCCGTGACTGAACCACTATAAATCATCGTGTTTGATTTTCTTTCTCTTTACATATTGTTATTTCTTTATGTTTTAATTATGCTTATGTTGTAGATTGATGCTTATACTACTTGCTTGTTGATTGGTCTCCATTATACATATAGTCGTAGACTATAATCGATACTTTCCATATTATGTCGTGTTTGTTTGGCCATTTGATACAAAAGTTTTTAAATTTTAATCGAAAATGTATTCACTCCCCTCTACGTTTTCAAAAATTGGTATCAGAGCAGGTGGCTTTAGTTTTCAAAAAAAATGGTTTTCAAAACCTAGTACGATCCATGTATCAAATTATTCAAAAAACGGGACTTAATATGAAAATTATGTTGATGTTACATTCTTAGAAGTCTTGTGATGTGTCGTTGTGTGGTGTTTAATTATGAAAGTTCAAGTTTTAAATTTATATTTTGCCGACTAACAAAAAATAACACTTTAACGGGCAGTGTACCCAATCGGTGATAGTTTTGTGGTAAGTAGGGTGTCGAACACTTGGAGCGAGATACACTTAACTTTTATTATTTTGGTTAACTATTCTAGGTTAATTATAATCTAAGTCAAACCAATGTTAAACCTATGTTAGTTCTAATCCTAATTCTAACAGGTAAAAGGGGGGTTTTCAGTCTGAGAGACTGGCACGAGTTTGGTGGTGACTACAATCAATTCAAAACACTTAAACCCTCGTAAGAAAATTAATAGAAGATAAAAGAGTGGTCAAGCCTTATAATAGAAAACTGTATTAGCCATTATTAATCTGATTAGAAGTTGGTTTGTTTATTCGATGCAATGATTACTTATCTCGAAGAGGCATATCATTCTTAAGACTTAGGCGTTACATCTTCCTAAGACCTAGACACGTAGAATTCTATCACAATTAAACGCATCCGCATAAAGCATCCTTATTTTGCTTGATTATAATCTATCTTAAGGATTAAGGCAATGGTGATCTTGTTAAACCCTAGCTCATAGAGACTTTACCCACTTACTGCTTAACGACTTTTTATATACTAGTAGTCCACTATCCTAGTCTTTACCAATTGATTTAGAATGTAATCATTGATCCCAAGGTCACCTAATGGTCCAACTAAGCTCGTAATCTAAAGGCAAAGATATGTCAATATTTTTGATCCTATTGGTCTAGATATATAAATTGCAATATGGAGAGCTATCCCAGACTCTTAGCCTATGGTCAAACAACACCGAAGTTGCAGCGCATTAAATATGTACCGGATAAAGTATAAGCGACATTGCAGTGTATTTGCCATTGTTATGCTTGTTTATGTTTATCAATTTATACTTGTTTATATGCTTAATTAATCATTGTATGCTTGTTTATGTTTATCAATTAAACATAAACAAGCATACAATGATTAATTAAGCAATCGAGATATAAACAAAACCAAACATTCAGATCTTCATAACAATGGCAAATACGCGAAGGTATTAGCCTTCAAACTTCATAAATAATACAAGAGTAATTGTTTGGCCAAGGTAAACTAAACTAATTAATCGAAAGATACCAAAAACTGAATGATTATAAAAGTATAAGAAATTACACGTTGTCTTCTATGGAATGGATCGCGTTGCAAGACCTCTTTTGCTCTTTCTCCTCTAAAAATTGACTTTTGAGGTTTAGGTATCGAGAATACGATTTAGCACACTTAAAACTTGTTTTTGAGTTTATAGGGTCTAGAGTCGGTGTGATACGACATATCAAAGGTATTGGATACGGCTTATAGGGGGTTTCTTGGAGTAGGGACCACGCTTGATATCTTCCAGAATATTAACATACTATATCTCCAATACGGCGTATTGGTTTTCCTTGGATATAGCGTATTGACCTTGTTTCCTTCATGGTCTTTGGTGAGTACAGGCACATATACATTGTATCTTATTGATGGATAAGGCGTATTGGGTGTTAGAATAGTATTCTTGAAAATATCTTTGTTTAAGCTCCAGAATGCGCACCTTTTTGCTAATCTTCACCAAGTACTCCATAATCACTGTAATTCTCAAATATAAACGATTAAGTAATAGTTCTTTGCAATAATCATATAAAATGGTTTAATATTATAGGATAAATGATGCTATAAAAGTGACGTTATTTGATGTCATCAAATATCCCCCCACTTGAATCCTACTTGTCCTCAAGTAGCCTTTAGAAGTTTATAAAATGTACCCCTAAGGATATTTTTCGTTAAGCATTTATTTGATCTATTACAAGTACACAACCAAACACCTCACGAAATAGGAAGTTGAAAATATTCAAATAATCTATGTGGTAACATGTAACTAATTCGCTTAATTGCTCAGTCGTGACGAGTATTCTATTATAAGCTTAGAAAGGATACACATCTCCACCACTAGAGCTAAGGAGTAACAAGTTTATAGAGGTAAAATAGGTTTTTATGGAAAGGCTTAGGGTTGATCATTCTTCAATCTTTCACCAGAAGTACCATTCCAACAAAGCAGCTGAAGCACACATACATGGCCTTAAAGACGGAATAGACATGTGAGTTCGATCACATCCCCATTCAAATTTAACCAACAGTTAGGATGAAGAATGATATAGGGTAGGGACCTTTTAACTTTCACCAAAAGTCATAAACCAACGAGGCAGTTGAGACATACATACATGGCCGTAACGACGGAATAGACATACGTGTTCGATCACATCCTCGTTCGTGTAAAACCAGCGGCTAGTCATTAGGAAAGAGAAGTAAATTGTTGTCAAATAAATATTACGAAACAAATAGAGTAAGCATAAAATACAAGTTGCTAGACATTTTTTCCCGACCGTTATCATGAAAAAGACACGACTATTTACAACGTCTTGATCATCGATCAAAAATAACAACCTAAGTTGGCGTTCCCGTAACGGTCAACTTCCCAATCGTCCTAAACTATACATATTCTACAAGGCAAGCGGTGATATCTTCCACTTTATACAATACTTTACATCGTTGATTTTTGATGCGTATCAACGAATAATGGATGCTTCAAATAATTCCTTCGGTCTTTGCTTTGCGAACGATTATCTCTAAATATTCCTCTCTTTTTTTGTTGCGATTTTTCAATTTTTCCTTTTTTTTGCTAAACTATACTTCAAATCTCGGCGTAGTTTCACCATCTTCATGATCATAATAATTCTGGATGATTCCTTCGATAGTTCTACATTCCTCGGACTCACCATTAATTGTGATGGTAGTAAAATCACATGAGTTTTGACTATATTATACATTCCTATTTGCGATGTGCAAATTTCTTACAACCGTACCGAAGATAGAAAATTGACACAAGACTTGGGAAATATAAACTTTACACTTAAAGCAACTAGCAACTGTAAAATAAACTTAATCTAGTAGGGTAGGCTAAGGTGTAAAGGTGTAACGAAATAAACAAGTTAGTGTAATTCCTAAAGGATTGGCTCTACGGGTTTTTCTAGGGGTATCTTACTCTTAAACTGAGAGTAAACAAAGGGTTTATATGGGGGTTAACTAACCAGTGTAGTTAGTTAATAAACAACATGTAAAGGCGATTTGAGTGTAATCCTAAAATTTTACCAATTTAAAAAAGTTACTCCATCTAAATCCATAGTACTCATCACTGTGGTCTTGAGTGATATACTAAGCCAAGTTCTAAAGTCTACTACATCACCGGCACACTCACATTTTTATGGAATTTGGGTAAAAATTTGGAAACGAATAAGGTTAAATTCTCACAATATCTAATAAGGGTTGTTGTGTGCGGTTATGTAATAGGTAATTTTCATAAAAGCATGCTTGAAATTTTTTAAAAATTTAAGCATAATTTAAGCATTTTGTGTGAAAAATAGGACAAGTAAACATTCTAATTCCCATCCCTCCACTTGAATTATACAACGTCCTCGTTGTATAGATAAGACAATAAAAAAAGGGATTTAAATAGAATTAGAAGGAGAAACTCCCCTGATAGTTGCTAGGTAGATTCTCCATGTTGAGCTTTTGAGCAAGATCGTGTTGAACAGCCGTCTTGAGGTTTCAAGACTCCAACACTTCCAGACTTGTAGATACTTTAACCAACTTTGTCGATTTCTTTTTTTCTGAGGTCTTGTGCAAAATAATAGGAAAAACGTGTATTCCTATCTTGGTACCTAAAAACAAATAAATAAAACAAACCAAACTATACTGTACAGGAAACCAATACGTCGTATCCATAAACTGGAATACGCCGTATAGAAGCCTGTAAAAAGTTTCTAATACGAGTCAGTCTGCCAAATACGCCGTATCATGTACATGAATACGCCGTATTGCCAGAACTGACAATAATGTTTTAAAAGTAAATAAAAAGTAAAGACTGATAACGTCCAGACAATCAATACGCCGTATAGAATGGAGCAGATACGTCGTATTGATGTCTGGGAAGACAGACTCTATAACAAAATTAAATAACATTTTGGGTTGTCTCTCGGGAAGCACTTTTCTTTACAGGGAAGTCTTTAAGTTAGACTTTTTCGAGCTTATTCCTTCATTTCGTGCGCGTAACCATCCACCCATTGTCCTTTTTCTAAAAAATTCTTGGTACATTTTGGACATATTATCTTCGTTCTTTCCCAAGCTTCATATTCACATCTTCTTATAATAATATATTCTTTGTTGGTTCCAAGTGAATATTTTATAGCTTCAAACTTATCTCCTTTGCATGTCCTTTTGAAAGGTTGCTCATTATTAGAATTAGATGTACTATCGCATTTGTGCTTTGTCTGGCTTAGTTCATTATCTTTTTTAGTTTTGTTCTTTGCACTCGCTTTAAGATAAGGTTTTAAAAATGAGTCAGTAGTAGTATTATTACTACTTAATATGCTATCATCCATTCGTCTTTTATTCTAACTCCCGTCATCCAAGCATGGAATAATAATTTTTTAGTTCTCCTATCCATTTTCATATGTTTATCAAATGATGAATTTACTCGCAATATGAATTCAAGTGGATCTATTCCTCAGTTGTCTCCTTCTTCCAACATTTCATCTTCACCATCGTATGATTCGAGATAAAATTTACAGAATTTTTTTCAACAAGTTCTTCCCAAGTGGTGATATTTCCTTCCCCGTAGTTTGTCCACCATTCTTTTGCATCATCAGCTAGCGAGAGAGGAAAAACCTTCATTCGTAGTTGATGGTAATCCACACCAGGAATGTAGATTAAATCAATAATTTCAAGCACCTTAGCAATGTGGTCCAGTACGTCTTCATCGATCCATTCGTGGTATGCATTCTTTTGTAATTCCACCAAAAATTCCTTGTTGAGTTC
>BQNB010045160.1:2449-33499 GCA_026074375.1 Tanacetum coccineum
AACATTTGCCAAAATTTGTGAATTTGGACTTCATCTTTCTCTTGCCGTTTTTCTTGGTTCATTCTTGACGGATAAGGGATTTGAGGATAACGAGGATCCCTTTGGTGAACCGCATTGTTTCTTTGAGAAGGAGTGCTATGTGCTATTTTACACATACCTTTTACCTTGTAAAACGAACCCAAAAGACCAAAAAACATAATAAAAATGGCAAATATATGCTTGTTTTTGTATTTGTATATGTGCAGGTGCGGATATTAAAGAAATGGACAAAATAAAAGCAAAAATGGACAAAGCCGAACACAAGAAGGAAAGAGTGCACAATAGCCGGGAATTATCAAGCTATGGTCAACAAAAGTCAACCCTGGTCAACAATGGTCAACTCACAAAATGACAAAAACCCTTTCAAAATACCAAGAAAACCCTTATTGTTAAATTCATTTTCACCAAAAGCTCTAAATGAATAACACCGTTAGTCCTTTAAAGGACTAACGGTCGTTAAGTCCTTATAAATAACCATTAACCCTTACCACCGAGCCCAAAACAATCCCACGGCCCAAACCTTTTTATAAATCCTAAGCCCAAGTCAACGCCCCAAAACCCCCAGGTCAAACAACAGAGTTATAAGAAAGAAAAGGGCGCCAATCCCTTTTATTGTTCACATATCTTCCCCCTTTTACCCTGCACCAAAATTACCTTCGTTTAATGAAAAATAACCCTTCAAGAAGCAAATCACTGACATCATCTGACACTCAGGTGTCCATGTTGGCAATCCCAACGCCTCTGATTGGCTAAGTATGCATGTAGATCTTTCAACGGGTGAGATCAAGTGACTAGAAAGCAATTATGGATTAAATGAAGGAGGAGCGTCCCTAGATCTAGAATTATCTCTTCAGGGCTAAAAATAGCTCACTTGGATCACACATCTAGTTATCTAGGAGTAGGAGTAGCTTTAGGAGTACTATAGTTCTTATTTTCAGCTTATTTCAATCTTATTGTCTTTCAATTAATTGTATTTCCTTTTATAAGCAATGTAATTCAAGTTTGTTTAATAAAATTTAAGTTTCATTTAAATTTGTATTATTTACCTTGCAATCTACTTTTATGCTTTACATTTGCTTTAAAATGAAGGTTAAATAAGCTGTTATAAGCTCCCATACTCTCTTATACTCAGTCAAGTTCATATAAGCTTGACTGAGCTTATTGCTTTGAAATAAAGAAGTTTGGAAGTTGATTTGGTTTTAGTTAGGGAATTGGTGAAACAAGCTGTTTATAAGCTGAATCTGGTTTGGTATGGGTTTAATAAGCTGTCAGAATTGGATCTAGGGGTGTTAGGTTAGAGGTTAGGTCTTCATCAAGTTCTATGGACCTTGTGTAAGTTTCACATTTACATATTTCAAGTTTAAGCTTAATTTGATACATTTGCTTATTACTGTTCATTTTAGCTTTTAAGTGCTTAATATCTGCTTAATGTTGTTTATTACTGTTGTTAGATGCTTATTGAGTTAAATTTCTAGTGTAGATTTTAGTTTAAATGTATTTGTTATAGAAAAGTTAAAAAATTCAAAAATAGTAGCATAATCTGTTGGCTTATAGTTATAGCTTATTTGATTGTTGGAATATGTTCACTAGGTCGGTTATAAGCTAGACATTATCTGGTATTTTAAGTTTGAGTTTTAAATCTTAATTTCATAAGCTTAAAATGAGGTTTAGTAGTTTGAAGGGGTGTTTGGCACAAGGCAGTACTAACTAAGTTAGTACTGCCAAAGGCTATTTGGTCCTTTGGATTGTTTTTGAACATCATTTTTAAGTTTATAGATTAGGATTTAAGTCCCTAGTTAGATTTATTCAAGTTTCTTTCAAAGTTAATGAGTAGTTGTTGGATCTGTGGCCATAAGTTCAGATCATTAAGCTCTTTTAGTTTAGTTTAATTCTAGTTATGCTAATTGCTTCATTTATTCTTATTTTGGTGTTAAAAAGTTAAGGAAACAAGTCCCTTAGTTCTGCACTTATAGGTTTTAAGATTTGGTTACTTTGGTTGTCAAATGCATCAGCAGCTAAAAAGCCCTTAAGGCTAACTTCAAGCTTAAAATTCAGTAGGTTAGAATTAAAGTTAGCTTTTAATTTTTAGAATACAAGTAGATTGTAGGTCATATTTCATCTGTTTAAACTTAATTTAGTCTAATTAGCTTATTTGTCTAACTGTTTTTAGTCTCAAAATCAGCATTTTGTCTTTTTGATAAGAAAACCAACACTCAGCACACACTGAGTCAATAAGCTTTTTCATTTAGCTTTTTCTTTGAGTAATTGATTTTCAAACTAGTTTTCAAAAGGAGTTTTAAGAAGATTTAAGGTCAGGCTTTAAGATGGTATAAGCTAATTTTCCATAAGGATCTGGTTTAAGGCTTAAAAATAAGCTCAAAAGTACTTGTTTGTCTGTTTTGAACTCTATTCCCCTTTATGTGCTTATTAGTGCTTTTTCAGCTTATGGCTTATTATTTTTGCTTAATTCTAGTTAAATATGCTTATTTAGATTAGTTATAGGTAGCTTTAGCTTATTTTGCTCAAAGTTTCAAGTTTATTCTCACTTATTAGTTGTCTTAAAGTTTGTAAAAAGGCCAAGAATTTTAATGTGTTTCTGTCACAATATTAGCTGTTTTCTAGCTTATTAATAGTTTAACAAAAAGTTTTTCTTTATAAAAATGTTTCTTATAAAGTTGTTGTAATGACTTTGTTTTTTTAAATTTTGCAAAAAAAATTAAAAGGGAAGGGGGAAATCCGGGTGAGCAATGGGCTCAGACCCTGGACTCTACCTCCTACATATTATAACTACACACACCATCAAACTAACATTCGCCCTGGGGTCTTTTTCGTTTTATGTTTGAACATTTAACCTTTATACTATTTTGGTCTCTATTAGTTTATAGCTTGTTGTGGCTTATTTTTTGGCTTATTTCTCTGCTTATTTGATAAGCTGTTTTCACAAGATTATTTTTCTTAGATTCTACACTATTCAAGTTTTCATGATTTTTTCAGAATTTTTATAAATATTTTAGTATTTTTAAACATTTAATTTTATTAAAATCGTTTTTAATTCAAAAAAAATTTAAAAAAAATTCAAAAAATTATAATTCTTTTTTAGATTCTTTTAACATTTAGAACCTAGGAAAATTAGATTTGCTTTCGTAGGGTTAAAATTGCAAAATTTTTATTTTTAAAAAACGTGATTGAATCCCGTTCATGTTTTTAGTGTTTTCAAGCTCAAATCTCCTTCGTTTTTGGTCTAGTTTTCTTTGTCCTAGCTTTTTAGTTAATTAAGACTTATAAAAACCAAAAAGATCAATTTAGGTTTAATTTTAGATAATTTAGGTTTTAGATGTCTCGTTTTTAATTCCCGTTTACGTTTTAATGCTTACGTGTTTAATTTTCCTTTTTTATTTACTTGTTTTCGTGCATTTATCTACTTTTCATTTATTTTTAGTAGGATTTAGACAACCAAATCAAAATCTTCAAAATGCACGATCATGGACTTAACCGATTTTCAATTCACACTTCGTCGAGGGAAAACGACCCGGGAGGTTTTTGAGACAACTTTGGTTAAAGGTTTGTTTCTTGAATCCGACGAAAATTACTTACTATACTATTATTTGATATAATCCTTATATACTTATATATATTATAATATAGTGTGTTCGGACTCGTATAATATATATACACCAGTCAATTTGTGTGCCATGAGCCCCACTGCCCAACCCACCACTCCTCACCCCCCCCGACAAGAAATAACATAAAATTGCCTCTGTTTTCCCCACACAAAACAACAACCAAAACACACAACAAAAAACTACTACCAAAAAAGAAACACAAACAAAACACCAAAACAAAAACACAAATCACACAAAAACTAAAAACAACAAAGAAAAAAATACCACACCAACCCCAAACCTAGCAACAAATCTTGAGTTGCGATTATTCGAATTCCCCTTAAAAATTGTATAATTATTTATTTTTTAATTTTTTTCATTTCTTTATTTTCTTTTTTTCCAAGCTTATGGCTTAGTATTAAATTTTTTTTTTGAACTTAAAAAAATTCTATTAAATATGCTATTATTAGATTAGTATTAAATTACCTAATTAAAATAAAAAATAACTCAACTAACTAGGACCCAATAAGCTTTATAACTGAATTATTAGTAAAAATAGTTAATAACAGCTTATCAATTGTTTCTTGAAAAACAAAAGTTTCCAACACAACTTCACCAATCTCCATTATCCAATCTTCCATCACTCACATCCACACATTACAAATGTTAACAAACCCCTACACATAACAATCACACGCGTGCCCAGCAACCCCTAAACTGCACCCCAACTAACACCATTCTTTCACTAAATCAACATCCACCCCATCCAAGACGAACCCAACAAAAGACAAAAAACCCCCAACCATAGAAACATCTCACATTAACAGATAACCACCAACGAAACATCAAACAAACCCACAACAACACACCAACACAACCCAACACTAACCACCACAAACCAAAACCTCACAACAACTACAAATGTACATAGACCCGCCCCCCCCCCCCCCCACCCCTGAAACCCCCCCCCCCCCCCACACTGCAACCACCGACAACACGAGAATGTCAAGTTGAAGACAACAATCCCAAAACCAACCCGATGTACCCCCCTCCCCCCCCCCCCCCCAAATCCACATCCCCAAGCCCCCCCCAAGTACCCGTCCCACACCCGGGCCCCCACACACTACCACAAACCCTCCCCCCACACAACCATACCAACCACGCAACCAACACACCCCCCTAAACACACACAACTACCGGAAATAGAACCCCCACAAACCCCCAAACAAAGGCCACCCTCAAAACAAGACCATCGACCTCTGCCCACCCCCAACACCCCGACCCCCCACCCCCCAACCCAAAAACCCCCCACCCCACCCTCCCTCCAACCTTATCACCCCACGTACTAAGGATCACACACCCAAATCCTTGGGTCAATTTTATTGGGCCCAACCCCAACCCGATTAACTAAGACCGCAAATTAAGCACACTCTACACTAGATCCCACACGCTAAATTACCAAATAAATATCCACTAATAAACACCTATATAACAACCCCCACAAATCTTCCAATCCCCCCACCACCCCCCCCCCCATTATACAAACCCAACCACCCACCACCCACCCACCTCATTCACCCCAACCTACAAACTCCATACCCCAACACTATATCCATAACATATCACCCCCATTACCCACCAACCAAGCACCCCACCCCAACCATACCACCCCCACAAAAACACACTCCCAGCTCCCCCACATACACAACCTCCTAATACCCCCATACCCCACCCCCAGAATCTTAACCCGAACCGTTAACTTCCCACAAATCACACCCCCACCCCCCAGTAACCATCCCAACACGCACCACCCGCCCGCCGCACATCCGAACCCGCTACCTACCGCAGATAAACCCCCACACCACACAACTAATCAACCCACCCATCCCAAAACACAACCCACTAAACCCAAACACCAACCCCATTAAAACACTTATCTGATCCTTACGTACTTACAATCTTCTCGTCTTCTTTTACAACAATATTTTTTGCAAAAAAAAAAAAAGGGAACGAGGGGAAATCCAGGGTACGATGAACCCAAAAGGCATTTCAGACGAAAACAACCCTGGACCCCTTAACTTGCTACTCAATCCTTCATCCCAATAACTCATCACCCACAACCTCACAAAAATACTACCAACGGACCTTCTCTAACCACCCACCAAGACGCCACTACCAAACATAAAACTGACTCCCTAACCTACTCACAATACAAAAAACATCTCTCTCCTCCTACCAAGCTAACCCTACCCCCAGGGCGCACCCCCTCGACGCCCTCTCCACCCTCCCTTAACTCCACCTCTCCCCCTCCTGAAGAACCTTCTAAAACCCTCCCTCAAATCTTTTTAAAACACACACAAAAAACACCAACAACACTAACCATCTCGCCCTGGGGGGGGGGTCTTTTACATTTTTATGTTTGAACATTTACTCCTTTATACCAGCATGAAGCTCTTTTTAGTTTATAAGGATGTTTGTTTTTGGCTTATTTCTCTGCTTATTTGATAAGCTGTTTTCACAAGATTATTTTTCTTAGATTCTACACTGTTCAAGTTTTCATGATTTTTTCAGAATTTTTATAAATATTTTAGTATTTTTAAAACATTTAATTTCATAACAAAAAAATCGTTTTAATTTTAATTTTCATAAAAAAATTTAAAAAAGTAAAATACATTATATTCCTTCCTTTTTTTAGAAAATTTGTCTTTTAAACATTTAGAACCAATTGAAAATTAGATTTGCTTTCCTTAGGGTTATAAAAAAATAAAATTTTGAATAATTTTTTATTAAAAGAACACGGGATTAGAATCCCGATCAATGTTTTTAGTGTTTTCAAGCTCAAATCTTCTCCTACGATTTTTAGGGGGGTCCTGTAGGGGGGTGTTGTGTGCGGTTGGTGTGCCTAACTTTTTAGTTAATTAAGACTTATAAAAAACCAAAAAGAATCCAAGTGTTGGAGTTTAGGTTTAATTTTTAGATAATTAAGGTTTTAAAAAAAGACATGACCTCGTTTTTAATTCACGTATACTTTTTTAAATGCTTACACCCGTAGTTAATCTTCCTGTTCTTAATTACACTTGGATTTTCGTGCCTTTATCTTAACTTTTGATTTATATTTAGTCGGATTTTAGAAAACCAGAATCAAAATTCTATGAAACTAATTCAAACAAACGGCGCGATCACGGGAACTTAATATATTCGATTTCAATTCACCTTCCCGTCAAGGGAAAACACTCGAGAGTAGGTTTATTGAGACAACTTGTTTAAAATTTTGTATTCTTTTCTCAAACCCGACGAGAAGATACTTACATACAATTTATATTGAATATAACCTTATATACTATATAAATAATTAACTATATATGATATATATATATAGATATAAATCTATAAATATATATATATATAATATATATATAATTTTTACGTATCGTGAGTCGGACGTATCAACTATCTTTCCTGAATAGAGGGTCATCAATTCATTTATTGGACCATAATTGATATCCAGATATACAAAGTTTGAATCATAATAAAAATTCTCCAAGTCACTATACCAAAGTAACTGTATTGATTATCGCCCGTCAAAAGGAATTTCAATTGTCATAATGAATACTTAAAAGTATCAATCTATCTGATAAACAGGTCAAGATCACAAGGATAATGTCCAATTCCTCATTTAACCTACGATAATAATGTCTAATAAGAACACACCCATTTTACACAACCATGAAAAGTAGTCCCTAAAGAGCTTGTCAAACAAGAACTCACTCATTATGCTATCAATACACCAGTTGTGCACCTTAGGAAAAATGTGGTACACGTAGGCTCAGCTGCACTGCCACCTTTTAATATTAATAACTCGGCGTGAGTGAAAAGGGTCAATAGATAACGTGTGTATCACTGTGCCAATTTGAGACCAATAGTCTCTTTTAAGAGAAACACGAATAGCTGTGAGGGTTGTGCATTGGCCAACCACTTGGGTCCCATGATGTAAATCTCCTACAATACCACAGCAAACATCCTTTGTAATTTGATAGATTATAAGTTATAGTACCCATTTTACTTTCGCCTCAAGTGTATAAAGGGCTTCTTCTTTTCTATAAACCCTTTATCCCTTAACTTTCTTTTTCATTCATTTCTACAACCCCTTCAAATATTTACTAAGACTTATCACTACACCAATGTTAAGATTGTTTCGGTGATAAATCATGTCTTAAGCCTATATTTTTTTCCTTCCCTATTTCCCCTCCTCTCATTCATCTCTAAACACCCCTAAGGACTTCCTGATCTAACTTTGAAATATCATGGTAATTTTCCCTCTGGTTCTGGTTGGATTATAAGACTTATACCAAACCTTAACCACTTTATGTCTTCATTGACGTCGTAAGTTAATTGGTTGTTGGGTATAGTGATCAAAACCATAAAACCTTAACCACTATATGTATATATATATATATATGTATGTATTTATATGTATGTATATATATATATACATACATATATGTATATATACATACATATATATATATATAGTGGCATTTTCTTTGCAGAACCATTTTTTTGTACAGAACCAGCATTTTTACTCTTAATATTTCATGATGTACATCATATCAATGCAAGATGTCATTTTTGTAAATACCCACTACTTATTTTAATTAAACAAATGGCTAAAAGGGCAATTTAGGTATTTTATTTATCCCTAAAAAAGTGCTAAACATGAAAACCTAAAATATACTACAACCTCTCATCCATTATTCAGAAAACAAAAAAAAAACTGCCATAACCTTCTTTCTCGATCTACTCCTTTCTCTCCATCACTTGACCTAAAAATCTCCATTAGATCTCAATCACAAATATCGATCCACATTCAAATACTCAAAGAAAAATTCTGGTCTAAAAATTCTACAGGAGGACAACGACGACACATGGATGATGGTTTGTGTCGAAGGTTGTGTAATGGAGGAGAACCAAGGCGGTTGCGCCCAGAGGAAGGGGATAACGGCGGCGACGGTTGGAGGAGGAGGACGGCGGAGACCGGGATCTCATAACAATCTGAGATCTACTAAGTAAGTGGTTTGAATTCTTTTTTTATGTGTCTGTAAATGACCATCAAATGGCTCTTAGATTTTTTGCCTTGAAATCCTTTTTGGTTATTACCCGGTTTTATTTTACCCGGTTCCACGTCTTTAAGTTTGTTGTGATATCTACTTGTTTTTTACATGCTACAAGAGATGTAAAGCTTGTTACTTGATGCAGGTTGGTGCTCTTATTGGCAAGGCCGGAGACACTATTTGATCCTTGCAATACAACTCGGAAGCAAGAATTCAGATCACACGTGATGCCGAAGCTGATCCAAATTCTGCCACCAGGCCTGTGGAGCTAATAGGTTCTCTAGAAAGCATAAACAAGGTTGAGAAGCTCATAAAAGATGTTATATTAGAGGTACACTGGAGTCCATGTCTTTGTTGCAAGGGGTTTAATAACGTGTCACCTTTTTGCTTCTGTCAACTGTATAGTGATGTGAAGTTAATATATCCTGTTTCAGGCGGATGCTGGTGGCTCCCCAGCACTTGCCAGGGGGTTCAGCAATGCCCTGTCTGCTGCAAGCGTGGAACAAGTTCAGATACAAGTCCCAAATGAAAAGGTATTTTCGTAATACTTTTTTCATATGTCCTTAGGATGAAGCATTTCTTTCTCTTCTAGTTTATAACTGTTAAGCATTTCATATGATTAGGTTGCGTTTATTATTGGCAAAGGTGGAGAAACTATTAAAAACTTGCAGTCAAGATCTGGAGCTCGCATTCAGGTAGTTGATATAGCATGAGACGGCTCTTACAACTGTTTAAACTTTCAAGAAAGCGTTTAAATATGGAGTTTCTTTTGCTTAAATGTACTTTAGGTGATTCCCCAACATCTTCCTAAGGGAGACCAGTCTAGAGAAAGAATAGTTCGAATCACCGGGGATAAGAGGCAGATTGAGATTGCTAGAGAGCTGATCAAGGAATCAATGATTTAGGTTTGTTCTCACATTTCATCGTAGACCTTGAAATATGCGACTGATAGATTAATATTTCTGGCATATGCATTGTGTTTCAATTTCTTGGTAATATGTTGAATTTTTGTGATTTTGTGTTGATTTCTTGAATTATTTGTGTTCTTGGCATACTTGCCCTTTTAGTTTTCTTGTATGATTGCAGTATATGTGGAACTTTTAGCTGCTCCCTTTAGAGTTTGCTTCTGTAGTTGTACCACAGGTGGAACATGTTACTTTGCTTCCCCAGAAGTGTTCTGATTAAATTATTTTTGTACCCTCTTGAAAGTCTTTATCTTACTAATAGCAAAACCATAAGCTTAAATTGCATGACACATGTGTTGAATTCTTGGGGTTTTTTTTGTTGATACTTTTTTGTTAATTTTGACATTGCTGATATATTTTTAATACTGCCAGTGCTTTAATCACAGTTGTGACAATCATTCCATGCAAGAATGTGACTTTTCATATTTGTTTGGAGTCCAGAAACCTGGTTAATGAGCTATTACATGTCCTTTTTAATTTGTTTATGTTTACTTATGTGTCTTAAGGCATTATATCTTTATCGATGGGCTGGTGACACTTCACATATGTATTATTATATGTCTAAGACCATTATATCATATCTTTATCGAGCTATAGTTCGCACATATATGTTTTTATTTAAGACTTATTTTATCAATTAGTTTCACAATTAATTTAACATGGCATAATTTGATATAACTAGTTTTTTTTCATATATTTGTTTCAGGGGATGGCTCAATCATAGAAATGATAGTGTGTGATGAAAATGATCAATGCACCGATGCTTTTAGATGGCGTACAAAAATATTCTTGAAGCCGTGCATATATGATCGTGAAGTCGTGCATATATGTTCTTGCAAGGGTACTTATATGTTCTAATGAATTTGAGAGAGAAAGTGAAACGTGCACATATGTTTTTCGAATAGTGCACACATGTTTTTGAACAACATGGATATAGTTGAATTTATATTTGTAATGTATCTCATTTGATATCAAATTTTATTTATATATTTTTGTTTTTGGTTTGTTATTTGTATTTGAAATGTATTTCATTCGATATCAATTTTTGTTTATATTTGTGTTATAAATTTCGACGATTAAAGAATGTGCACAAGAAACATATGTGTAGATACCATATTAAGTTAAAAATGTACACTAGAAACATGAAATTTACAATATTAAAAAAAACATATATGCACTCATTTTTTTTCTTTTGAAAACAGTATAAACTAAAAAAAATATGTAAAATAAAATATAAAAAATTAATTCCGAAAATTAAAAGGTTTTTAAAAAAACGTTTTTTTAATTAAAATATTAAAAAAAAGTCAAAATGTGTTTTGACTATTATACCCTTTTGAATTAAATAAAAAAAAGTAATGATACTAAATTCTAACTGTTTAAAGTGGTTCTGTAGGTTCTGTACAAAAAAATGGTTCTGCAAAGAACGGTCCCCTATATCTATACATATAATAAATAAACATCTTTTTAAATGGAATAATATATATAAGTATGATTATTATATGTATGTATGTATGTAGTATGTTATAATATATATATATAATAATGTGTACATATGTATATATATATGGTGTACATATTTATATATATATATGTGTACATATGTTATATATATATATGTGTACATATTATATATCTATATGTGTAAACATAGTATATATCTATACGTTTAACATATGTAAATATCTATATGTATAATATTGTATAAATGTATCTATATATAAGTATATTGGATGTATCTAAATATAATGTATCACATATATATTTAGTATATATGTATGTATGTATGTATATGTATTTATATATACATACTATATAATACAAAATATATATATATATAAAGATAATAAATATACATATATATATAGTAAATATATATTATATATATCTATATAATATATACAATACACCTATATATATCACACATACACTTATCCAATATATATACATACAAACATACATATATATATAAATATATATATTATTTATATACATTTATAAATAACTTTTATATATATACAATATATATATAAATATATAAACACTCCTCTCTCACACCTAGCGAGATAGACCCGATACGTAAAACCGTGCGTGTGTGAAAAGTGTAGTTTTAAGAAATGTGAAATAGTGAAGACGTATAATGTGAATGATGGATATGATAATAAATGAAAAATGATAATAATCGAGTTAGAAAACTATTAGTTTAAAACGAATAAACCTTATTTTCTACTTTCAATGATTTTATAATTGTCATCGATAAAACAAGGATAGATCGTAAAATATAAATAAACGTTTTTACATCTTATTTGTATTAACAAACTCTTGCTCGAACTTCATTTACACACCCGTGTCAATGTTAATCAGCATTTCTAGGCATGTAAATGTTGTCGATTCTAAGAGACATGTCGAGAGGATTCTTTTTGGTATTTTTGGTATTTTTCTGATTTTATATTTTGTTTTGTAGATTTTATACATTTGTATTATCTTTTTCTTAGTTTTATATTTTTTTATTTGATTTTTGAATAATTATATACATGTTCGATGTTTAATAAATATCAAGCAGATTCATTTTCCAGAGGCTCCAGTTCTGCTGGAGTCAAACATCTCATACCGAGTCGTCTAACGAGGTACTAAAATCTTGCGACAGAGCTTTAGTAAACAGGTCAGCTAGCTAGTATTCAGTTCCGACATAGAATAATTCTACAATACCTCTTTCCACCTGATCCTTGATCAAGTGATATCTGACATCAATGTGCTTCGTGCGAGAATGCTGAACTGGATTGCACGAGATGGCTATGGCTGCCTTTGAATCACAATACCTAGGTATTTTGTCAAAGGGAAAGCGATAATCTGTGAGCTGAGTTCGCATCCATAGGACTTGAGCACAACACGCAGATAGTGACACATACTCGGCTTCTACTATAGACATTGAAGTGCAGTCCTGCTTCTTAGATGACCAGCTGACTAGCTTATCACCTCCTAGAAATTGTATATCGCCAGATGTGCTTTTACGTGTATCGAGATAACCCGTGTGATCGGAATATAAAAAAGCAGTTAGTTCGAAACCGGTGTCCTTCGGATACCAGAGTCCCACGTGAATGGTATTCTTAAGGTACCGAAATATCCATTTAACCTCCTTGAGGTGATTTTCAGTTGGTTTCGCTTGATAACGAGCATAATAACATATTGCATGTACAATATCTGGTCTACTTGTTGTTAAGTACATGAGTGCCCCGACCATGCTATGATATTTTGTTTGGTCAATGGGAGTTCCACTCAAGTCAGCATCTAGGGGTTTAGTAGCCATTGGTGTACCAATGCTATCAAATGAGGTCATACCATGCTTTTTAAGTATCTCTTATGCATACTTAGCTTGGTTTATAAAGATACCACGTGAGGATTAATGAATCTGAATTCTTAGAAAGAATTTCAGCTCCACATCATAGACATTTCAAACTTGTTGTGCATTAGTTTTTCAAAATGTCTTTTGGAATCAATAACATTTGCACAAGCACTAAGAGACATGTCAATGTTAATCAACTTGTTGTGCATCACTGGGTCTATTGATCCAACTCTTCCCTTTTTTTATAATGAACAAAGTTGGATCAATAGAACCTTTGGAAAATCCTTTGGATACCAGGAAGTTAGAGAGTTCATCATACCACGCTCTTGGAGTTTGCTTGAGATCATACAATGCCTTCTTGAGACGGTAGACATTGTCAGGATGATGTAGATCTATAAATCCGTCTGGGTGATTGACGTATACTTCTTCCTTTAGTGGTCCGTTAAGAAAAGTTTTCTTGACGTGCATCTAGTAGACAGGAAATGACTTGTGTGCAGCATACGCAATGTATATCCTGACTGCTTCCAACCGAACAACTGGTGCAAATGACTCTTCGAAATCAATTCCTTCCGTCTGATTGTATCTCTTAGCGAAAAGACAAGCTTTGTTGCAAATTATAGTATTCTCTTCATCACGTTTGTTCTTCCATAGCCATTTAATGTTGATGACATTTTTGCATAATGGTCTGTCGACTAATTCCCAGACATCTAGTCGTTCAAACTGATAGAGTTCTTCCTGTATCGCTTTTATCCATGCATGATCAGCCATGGCTTCTTTGATGTTCTTTGGTTCTATGTGACTCACAGTGAGTGCAAACATACAGATCTTGCCATCTATTTCTAGATGTCGTCTTGTTCTGACTGGTTGAGAAAGATTTCCAATAACTTGTTCTAAATGGTGATCTCTTGTCCAATGGTGTTCAGAAGGGTGTCTTTGGTAGAATGTGTGCATGTTTGACGGATCAACATGGTGAGAGGATGACTCCCCTTCTTCGTGTGCTGGTGCACCGAAGATGTTGATAAATTCGTCTTCGTCAACCATTACATTTTATGCTTGATCGTTGTTCTTAGTAGTAGTAACAGTTGGTGCTTGAGATGTGTATCGGAAGCATCAGCAGTAGAAAGATCGGAAGACTTCAACACAACTAAAGTAGCTCCATTGAAATATTAATCGAACATCAGACTGAACAGCATATCTATCTCATTAAGAGACTTTGTTACTGTTTCATCTGCTAGTGGATCTTTTTCTTGACTTTGTGAATCGGGACTTAGACTGTTTTGTTCAAGTACCGTAGTCTAACATTTTGGAGCGGGGTCAGAGTTGTCGTGATCTGACACCATTTGAGGCAATTCGTCAAAATTGACATGAATGGTTTCAACTATAAATCTTGTTCTCTTGTTATATACTCTGTAACCTTTTGACTGAGTAGAATACATCACAAAAATACATGCATCTCCTTTTTCATTCATCTTGTTAAGATTCTCACCATCTCTGATGATGTAGCATAAGGAACCAAAGATGTGAAAGAATTTGACTATAGGTTTTCTTTCATTGATGATGTGATATGGTGTTTTCTCATGTCAAGGGATTACTAGTGAACGGTTTTGAGTAAAACATGCAGTTGCAATTGCTTAAGCCCAAAAGAACAGAGGAATTTTAGCGGCGCTTAGCATTGTTCGAGCAGCCTCAACAAGAGTACGGTTCCGTCTTTTGAAAACGCCGTTCTGTTCAGGTGTTCAAGCAGTGGATGTTTGGTGTTCAATACATTCTTGTAAAAAGTATTCATGTAGAGTCTTATTCAGAAATTCCGTGCCTTTGTCAGTTCACACTATTCTTACTTGAGCTTGACGTCCTCTTTGAATCAGTCTAAGGAAATCGATGAGAACTTTTAGTGTTTCGTCTTTGGATCTTAAGAAATAAGTCCAAGTGTATCTAGAGTAGTCATCAACAATTACAAGAACATATTTCTTTCCATTGATACTTTCTACCCTCAGGGGACCACATAAGTCCATGTGTAGAAGTTGTAACCGTCCTTTAGAGCTTGGGGTTATTTTTATCTTGAAAGACTTTCGCTTAGCTTTTCCCAACTCACAAGAAGAACAAAGATGATCTTTGATGAATTTTAGTTTTGGAAGGCCAGTCAGAATATCATTCTTTGAAAGCAAGTTGATGGTATCGAAGTTCAAGTATGAGAGACGACGATGCCATAACCATGCTTGAGACGATGACGCTTTAGCCATTAAGCAATTTGGATTGGGAGAAGTTGTTTCTTGAAGAGTGATGGAAAAGATTTAGCCATTAAGCAACTTGGATTGGGAGAAGTTGTTTCTTGAAGAGTGATGGAATACAGATTTGTTCCATGAGAGCTTGTGAGAAGATCATTTCCTTTCAAATCATGAACAAAGCATGTAGATTTTTGAAAAGCAACTTCCAATCCGCATCACAAAATTAACCGACCGAGAATAAATTGTGATTCAGCCCTTCGACGTAGTAAACCCTTTTGATAGTGACATTCCTTGAACTAGATTTCCATATCCGAGAATTGGTGCAAACTGATTATTACCAAACCGCATCGTACCTAGAAATTTCTCCATGAAATTAACAAGAAGCTTGAGATTTCCTGTCATGTGCTTTGAGCACCCAGAGTCTACTATGAAAAGGATAATTTCAACGAGTTGCAAAAGAATTAGAAGATAATGGAGTATTGGACAAATTGGATCTCCTAACAATCTTAGGTTCTGAAATATTAGCAATTATAGATTCAGTTCCTAGAGGCATACTAATATTCGGTTTAACATTTCCTATTTTGGACTTAGGTTCCCATTTGTATCTTGGTGGTGTAAGCTTAGTGTACCACCAACTACATGTCTTACTAACATGCTCATATAGCTTCTTTAATGTACTTTTAGATTTCTAGATAGTGGATTCTAAAGCAACTGTTTTCCTATGGTGTGTTGCTATAGATTGGTTCATTATACGCTTGGGTTCTCTAGCACTAAGAGGCATAACAATGGGCTTCTTAGTTCCAAAATTCACGCCATTAATATAATGAAGAACACACAAATCATGATTATCATTCAGCATACATTTTCCACAAGTCACACAAACAAAATTACATTCGAGGTCTTAGCATTCAAATTGTCATTATACGTAGTTACAGACGTTTTAATTTTAGAAGACTTAAAATTCCTACAATGGTCTTCTACTTCGTTTGTCTTAACTTGACTATTGTTAAGCATGACCCTATCTTCTGGTTGAATGTGCTTAACTGTGGTCTGCTAACGCGAGTGGTCAGAGGAATTTACCCTGGGGAGAGTCATGAAGAAAAACACGTTAGGTTAGTTTTTCTAATTTCCCAAGTAACTTGTCGTGGTCTATTTGTGACTACCTATGTGCATATTAACAATTCCTGGGATGCAATCAATTTGTGTTCGTTTGATCTCGATTCGTTTGTTTTTTGAGGAAAAATATGCGGATGACGTGTTTTGTAAATCCCATAAACACATTAGTGCTGTAACCAGACCTTGAACTTTGAATAAATCTTTCTTCTCGAGAGATCTGAAAAGTGAGTTGGTTTACCTAAAATAGATGGTTTTTGAAATCTAAAAGTATTTGGTTGTCGAATAGTTGATGGTTTTACAAACTTAGTATCCACAAATTTTCCTTTCATCTTCTCAGTGAGGTTCTTTAACTCACTTATTGCAATGTGTTTGTCTTGTAATTGAGCTTAATGTTCTTGTCTTGAAGCTGAGCTTTCAATTTGTTTATTTCAAAAAATTTAGGAAATTCAGGAGCATCCTGATTTTTACATGGTCTGTCATTTTGAACACTTTCGTTTCTGTGTTTCAAAGACAGTTCGAGAGAAATGCAATGTTTCTCTTGTTCAACAAACTTTTTGGACAATTCATTAAACGATTTGTTTTCGATATTTTCATTTCGTTTTGAAAGCTCATTTTCAAGACGTTCACATTTTTCTAATGCTTCCAAATGATCACATGACATTTCCGAATATTCATCAAGAGTAGTATACACACCAAGTATAGCATTTATGTCATTAATATAGTAATATTCCTTGGAAAGTCAATCGATTTCGTTTGAAAATTATGTTTGTTGAGTCTCTAGTTGAGATTGAAGAGATTCAACTTCGTTTTCAAGAGATTTAAAATATTTCAAATCTTCAACCATTTCTTCTTTCAAAGTTTGATAAAATTCAAAGACATCATTTGTTAGACGTTTAGCAGTTGGGTTTAGTTTCTGTTGAATAGCAATTTTCATGTCTGAACTGACTAGAATGAGCCATCATTTGTCATTTATGAGTTCGAAACAACGTGTAAGGCCATTATGAAAAGATTGGACATCTTGTTTGATATATTCGAAGTTTTCACTACTTTTACATTTTTGAGACCACGGAAGGGTTTTATCCATCTATTTTTCCAACAAAATCATTTATTTTCTGAAAACCTCTTTTGAGTGTACATTCTTTGCAGGTGTATAAGTCTTTCTCAAATCGTTTGAAAAATACCTTTGTTCAGCTGACTTTTCACGTTGAGGAACAAACAATTCGTAAAGGTTGTTTAAGTTTTTATAATCAAAAGTTTTGATTAAATCACTTAATTTTGATCGACTTTCTTGGGCAAGACGAATCGTTTCGTCACTTTCAGGAGCAAGCATTAAGGCAAGATTATCAATATAACACCCTATAGCATAAAGACGCGGATTCACATTTTGAGCTTTCTTGAGGTACTGAGGTTTGACAAAACTTGTTTTACATTTACGATTAAGCATATTCATCGTTTGAACTGATTGACCGGTTTTATAAACAATGTCATTCAAAACTTTTCTTGTTCCTCTTTTTGAAATGAAATTATAGAAATGGTTCTTTGATGTGCAGAAAGCTCATTTTCCATTTCTGAAAGCTTTTGATTCAAATGGATTATTTTTCAGTATAAGCAGTAAAAGACTTTGCACATGTGACTTTTTGTTCCCCGAGTAAACCATAAGCTTTTGTACATTTAAGTTCAACATTTTTCACAAAATTAGAATCTTTGTACCTCCTAAGCTCATTATTTAAGAACGTGTTTGCTTCTCGTAAAGCTTTATTTGATGATTCTAAAGATTTATTTATTTTCTTGCTTCCATCAATTTCAAGTTTCATTTGTTCAATTAAAGAAGCAAGCAATTCACGTTCTTTTTGAAGCATTTGATCATCCTGGTCAGCCTCTCCTCTATTATTACTCATATTTGATGAATCAAGAGTGGTACTAGTATTCTTGTTACACATTATATGAGCAGTTAATATTCAGGTTGGTAAGGTTGCTGTCTAGCTTGGCGTACTACTTTATAGGTTAGCATCAGGGTTATGTACATTTTTGATAATGTCAATATCATAAGAGGGGATGAATTATCAGTAGTATCAGTGTATGGACAGCTGGAATCTTTGCCTGGTTAATGTTTTGTGACCTTACAGTTCACGGTTCTTCGGTTCATCATCTGTGTCTACCTATCAATCAGGTTGTTATGCACAGTTGAATAACCATTTTCCTCGTTGCTTACACAGCATCATCTTTTCCTTGTTGTAAGCTGAATCTGTGCTATTTTGCACTTTCTTACATATCCACTTGCCTACATGCCTAAATTTCTTTGCAGTTGAAACACTGAATCCAATCTATTGCACTACCGAAGAACTTACATTTTCCCATAGCCCTTAGCAACCATAATGCCCTTGATTATCATATTTCCCAGTAGTTTGTCATACACAATTTCTTATGTAAGATCTTGGAGTATTTATTAACGTTCATGTTTCCTGGTGTTTGGACTGAGTTTAAGGTTGTTAGACATTTCAATAATCACACATTAACTAGAAGAGAAAGTAGAGTATAATGATAGATTAGTGGAGGGGTTTGGATAGTACTTTTCTCATTTAAATGGAAAGGACGAGTTTCTTTTCTTACACACAACATTCCTTAGACATACTCACTCACACACCCTCTCTATGTGAAGAGAGGGATTTCTTATATGACCCTGAGGACCCGGCCATGGGACTTCTACGTTGGCTACAGGGACGGTCTTGAGTAACTTTATATTTTTTCGCCAAACGATCTAGCCTATAGGTGACTAACTATTGCACGTTAATTTTATCTTAACCTTTTACAAAGCTTATGAGATTTGTCAATGATGTTACTTATCATAGAAACTGATAAATCTAACAATCTCCCCTAAGGGACGAACGTTTTATGACCGATCTCATTAATGATCAACACTTTCTGAATTCCTAACAATCTCCCCCTAAGGGGTGATCATAGAGATCTCTCTTTGTGACTTGTTCTTTGATACTTTGTTCTGCTGAAGCTTTAATTTGAATATTGAGTCTTATTCGTTTAATAGATATGCTAGTTCCTTGTGTTCCAATCATGCGCTTGTGATCTTGATCTTGATCTTTTCAAGATCATAAATCTTGCATCATCACTTGATCATCTTTGTAATACTTCGCCTTCTTGCGATCTTGTGTCTTTGTACCAACATGCTCATACTTTATATCATCTTGAAATCTGTCTAAAAATCTACTCTTCGATAAATCTTTAAATTGATCACTTTTACGTCTTTTGGAAGTCGATGTTGAATATCAAGAGTAGCGGAAGTATTTATCTTTGTTTGATCTCGAGCTTTATTGATTGCTTGAAAACATTAAGTTTGGTTTATGAGCATTGCGGTTGTTCATGAATATGACTCTGTGGGATTGAGGGTCGGGCCACCCATCGCACTATCCTGCATTTATTAAGGTGTTAGCAATTAACAGCAGATATATTTATAGGTTTTATCATTTCGTCAAAGTTCTTGTTGCGTTAACGCAGGTTCTTCGTTGTATAGTATAAATATGGTTTATATGAATTAGGTGATTCAATGAACATCTTAACATGGGTTTCTAGCTGTACCAGCTTGTTATCTCATTACAAAACGTCTCAAAGCAGACAACATGATATGAAGTGAATAGTTAGTTTACTATTTGACTAATTGAGTCGTCAATTCATAGACTAGACCAAAATCGATATCCAGCTGACACAAGCTTGATCCATATAGAATCTTGCAAGTCACCTACCACACTGCTGTTTGATGTTGACACTGGAAGGATTTTCATTCATCACTGTGAAACTGAAGAGTATCACTCTGAATGTTCTGGCAAGATCACAAGGATAAGGTGTAGGACTCTTAGATACCACTTGTGTTATTTGTTTGTGAACAACAAGTGTATTTTAGAATTGTGTCCTAATGAGATTTATTATTGATCTCTTTTGGCTCTAGACTCAATATGTGCGTTTTGGTTTTAGTGATCGGATGTAGCTAGAGATGGACTGCACAATTTTCAATACCAACTAACTCGGAGTGTGGAAGTCGATAGATATACATGTTTTTCATCCATGGGGAAATGAAACAAGAATCTTTTAAGGATACTTGAAGTGGCTAGGGAGGGTTGTGCATTGCATCATTGGTGTCCAATGACACTGACTATGTTCAATATCAACATTTCATCTTTGTGTTTATGATAGCAAATGTTTTAAACCCAGTTTCTGCCTAATGTTTATGGAGGGCTTCTTTCTTTTCACCCTTTATGCTTTACATTTCTTTTTCATTCTTCAACCCCTTCAATGTTAACCAAGACGTCATTACTATCACCTTGTTGTGATTGTTCTAGTGCTAACTCATGCCTTTTGTCAACATTATTCCCATATTTTCATTAAATACATGTCATACTAGGACTGCTATTTGTAACTAGTGAATGTCCTTGGGTAGTTCCTTAGTTCTGTTGGATAATAGGACTAATACCGAAACCTTAAGCACTTTTGGCTTCATCGAAGTCGTGAGTTTCAGTTGGTAGTCTGGTATATAAAGATCGTAACATTAAAACCATTGTAATCAATAAAGTTGTTTGATATAAATCAAAAGTTTGACACTTTAAGAGATTTATTGTGTCCTTACACTTGGCTTTTTGAGAAATGCTCCCCCTGCACATGTGCATCGAGATTCGAAAGAGTTTTGCACAAGGAGGAAAGAGTTACGCACTTGAGTCAAAGACGATCACATTTTAATTTAGTTTCCCTCCCTCAAAAATAGCATACCATGTGATGTTTTTAATATTAATGGTAAAATTGGCTAGTTGAAGATTTTGAATACACATGGGAGAAAATGGTAATATTCGCATGATTATTATTATTATTGCAACATTTTTCTCTTGTCCCCCTAAAATTTTTCATAAAGACTAAAAACTTTAATGAGGAAGGGAGTGTTGAACACACAATTTTAAAAGATTTTGAATTTTTTTTGATAAATATCTGAAAAATTATGTTTAATAATTTAAAAATCTTTACTTGAACTTAAGATTTTGAATATGTTAATGAATTAGCTTAAGTCCGAGAAGTTGTAAGCTTCCAGTTGCGAGGATAAATGTACACTTTCCTTTCTTTAAGGTCTGAGTTCTAAGCAGAAATACTTAGAAGTCATAAATGTTTTGAGCATACTTGTGAAAAGTTTTTGATATGTATGCTGAAATTGCATGAGAAGATTTCTTTATTTTGAAGGTAAAGAGCACTGAGGGTACACTTTCTTTGATTTGAAAAATGAGTTGTGCAATGTTGTGTAAACAAAGTATTTTGATGAGCTAAACATTTGAAAAGATTTTGAAAAAATTTTGATATTTCTTTTGCTTGAAAACAAGATGCGGTTTCTTCTTCTTTTCTTATGATATTGCTATGCACGTACACTTTCTTTTCTTTGAAAAACACAGGTCTCAGACTGAAGTATACGAAATCCATTAACTTGAGCTATAAAACTTTGAATGTTTTGATTGAATAGCTCAAGTACAAGAAAAGTTTCTATTTTCGTTTTAAGATAAACGCACTCGGAATAGGACATTTTCCTTACTTTTATTTGAAGGCACGGGTTTTGGCAAAGTAACATTTGATTACAATCCTTATGTATCAAACTTAGATAACAACCTTTGCGAACAAATTTAAGCACGGGCTACGGGTTTACCAAATTTTGAAAACCATTTGAAGGTTGTGTCAATTCGATGTAAAGAAGTTGAATTTCAATGGGGACTAGAAATTGGTGTTTCATTTTGAAATAAAGCCCGTGGAATCAACGAAGTTTAAATTCTTTTTTTTTTTTTCAAATTGAATATTGTGATACATTGTGGTTTAATGTGGAGTTTTAAATCTCGTTTGAACAGGTAGAATTTCCATCTAATGTTGAATAACCACTGTTTTATTTTGGGATTTCATTTTTGTAATGAATGGTTATATTCCATTGTTTGAATTTTTTAAAGCAGAGGCATTCTTGTTTAGTAGTGAATACATTTTTGATTTTTGAATAAGTTGAACGGTTTTTGAATGACATAGACTTGTGGTTTCCAACTTGCTTTACCGGTGTAAAATGAGAATTTAGAGTTTCAAAAGACTGCTTTTTCTTAGTTGAATCCTTGAGTATAACCTGTTTTGATGTGGGCGGTGTTTCGAAAACTTGAGGTTTCTTAGAAGATTTTCTATCTTTTTGCAAAGAGTATGTTGTAAACTGAGACACCTTTTTCGGAAATGACGTTGAAGATTCACCCGTGTAAATCTTCTTTGAAACACTTACTTTTAGTTTTGGAAAGTTTGCAACTGGAGATTTCCTTTTGTCCCGGTTAAGAGAATCAAACATTGCTTTTAGCATTGTATGAAGTTATCAATCTTATATTCTTTTTGAATTGAAAGAAGATCTTGTGATACCAATTTTGATTCTAAAAAGCAATTTGTTTCAAAAACTGATCTTTTTCGACATTAGAATCTTGAATCTTATGATCCAATTGTCGTTCAAGGACAACTCTTGACTTTTCAAGTTTTCAAAATATGTTTCGAACTTGTCTGTTTTCTTTGAAAAATCGATTTGGAATTCTATAACATTTTTGTTTGTTGTGTTAAATCATTTCGATGCTCCTTAATTCTTTTTTCAATCTTGATGTATCTTTTCCCAAAAAGATTTTTTATCCTCCGATTCCGATTCCAAATTTAAGGGTCAGAATCATTACAAATATTTTGAAGGAAGTTTTTGAGATTCTAGAGTCAAACTTTTCTTTTTCATTGATTCTCATATTTGAAAAAACGTTTTCAAAATTTTTTTCCGCTATTCAGGCATTGAGACTTTAAATTTTTTTGCTTCGTTTTGAGAAATGTTTGAACTTTTTGTCTGTGAATCGTGAACCGTTTGATTGAAATCAAATAGGTTCTTGGTAAATCGTTTTCAAAGTGTTCATTTTTCTTTTAGTAATAATGTAATAGGGACATTGTATTCCAACTCGATGTTTATGGTTTCAAGATCTTCGGTGTCAAACTTGATTTTGGCTTCATCATTCTTATTACTTAAAACATGACTATTTTGCACGGATGTCGAAGATTTGTTTTGAGATTTAAGTTCAAGAGAAATGCAATGTGCCTTAGGTTGTGCAAAATCATTTTCATACTAGGCACATCATTTTTGTATTTTCTTCTTAGACATTAATGCCATGTTTTGAAGTTCAGTTGAGGTCTTTTTGAGACAAAGTTTTCTTTTTACATAGAATAATTTTTGTTCAACAATCTCGTATCATTACACATGGCTATGTGACTCAGATTTGACTGACTCAAACTGGGTTTTGAAAAAATCTTGCTGAATGTCCAAAATTAAACACGTTTCATCAAACTCGTCTTCAAGAGTGGGAAATGCTTTAATTCAATCTTTTTTTTTTCATTTCTCTTGTCAAGACCCTTTTCAATGCAGTTAGTGAACGATTGTAGTACTTTGTTCAAGTTCTGTAGACAATAGATTTCTAGCTATCCTTTTGAACATGTCTTCAAACATCGAATTAATGAAAACTTTCTCTCAAGGAGTCTCTGGGTTTTGCTTTGAAAACAGTTTCTTTTTCATCTCTTTAAGCATTGCTTGTTTGACATAACAAAAGTATTTCATTGGAAGACATTTCCAAACATTTGGATCATAATTACTCAGTTGAGCTTGTTCCAAATGTTTTTTCAAATTAACATGTCTTATTTTCAAATGAACTTTTGGTGGTTCTTCAAACTGAGTCTCACCGTATACAAAGCCATGATACGAGAGCGGAGATTTTCTTTGTGGTACTTTCAAACATTTTTCAGCTTCACATTTTAATTCTTCGAAAATGATATTATCGATCTGAAAGAAAGTCTTGTCACCATTTTATCAATGTTATTACAAAACTTGGGTCAGTTAAATCCTTGGTTTTCGCTTCAATATAATTGGGTTTTCAAATAATTTGTGTTCTTAATCCAAAGGCATTGTATTTCCCGTTGGAACCATTGTCTTCTTTTGGAAGCAACATTCAAAGAGTCTGATCAGTATGTCCCGCTTTTTGAAGTTTAATATCAAGATAGTTTATTTGTTTCAAAAAATCTTGATTTTTCTTTTCAAGTTCATTTTTTATTTTTTAAAAGCGGTTGGACATACTCATCATACTTTCCATTTTCGTTGGCGAATGTCTTATCTTTTTGACAAGCTTGAGATTTAAGGTTTGAAATTTTCATCATTTAAAAGCTTAATCTTTTTGCAGTATTCAGATTCAATTGTCTTATCCTTTGCAAAATGTTTTTCTTTTTCCTTATATCTCTCAAGCTCTTTGTCAATAAGGCATTCGCTTGCTGAGCTTCATGATTAACCTTCATACATTTTTCAACAGCACATTTGAGGTTATTGATCAAGGAAGCAAAGAAGGCACGTTGTTGCTCATCATCCACATCATCATGTTCTTCCTTATCTCTAACTTGATCCATATTTGGTATATCAGAAATAATATCACTATTATTCTCATTCACCACATATGTGTCAGGAATAGATTCAGGTTGTTCATGATTTTGTATCCCGCCAGCAAACACATTTTCAAATGTATCATTATTTGAATGATGTACCTCAGTCACTGTATCACTGTCATATGAAGGTCCAATATCATCATCTGCATCATTCCCTGAACTGCTGCTTTCATTATCAAAACTTCTGTTTTCATTACCTAATCTGCTGCATTCATTCCTCGAACTGTTGCATTTATTCTAATGTTCTAATGATGTACTAGAGTCAACTGTGTTTTTCTTAGCAACCAAACTAGCATCCAATGATATACCCTTAGTGACCAAGCTATATTCCAATGTTGCACCTTCAGTGACCAAACTAGCATCCAATGTTGTACCGTCAGTGCTCAAATTAGCCTCCAATGTTATACCCTCAATGACCAAACACTCTTGCTGCTGTATCTTTCTTTCTTTCAGCCGTTTTTCAATCTCCTTTATTGCGTTAACTTCTCTTTCTTTCATCTGTAATTCTCCGTATTTAAGTACTCTTTCATCAATAAGCTTGTAAAGTTCTTCCAAGTACCAGAGTAAATTACGTCTGTAAGTTTCAGGTTCGCATCTCGTATAATATTTGAAGTCCTTTTGCCAGCATTTATTGTGAAAATCTGAAGCATTCACCTCTTTCGAGTCAAAAATTTCCTTGAACGGTGTTCTGAGTACATCACGACGGGTCTTTGGGTAACAGGAATGAAGATTCTCTCTTTTAAGTTGCCATTGTAGTTGATTCAAATTTTGTTACATCTTCTCTCTGGAAGTCTGATGCTCTTCATGGAAGATTATACGAAATGCAATTTCGAATGGTCTTGTGTTTTTGACTTTTGAAAACTTATGGAGATTTCCAAGATGTATCTTGCGCTCTTTAAACCATGCCATGCAGTTGGAGTGCAATTGTATTTTTTTCGAGTTGTATCTGTTGCAATTCTCTCAAATTTGAATTTGAACTTGAGGATTCCATTAAATTCTAATGTGTGAAATTGATTTGTGGATCTTTTCGATGATAAAGAAGTGTTGTGTGGTTAAACTGGTTAAACGTGATTTTTCCCTCTAAAAATTAATTTCAAAAATCTCTTTCATTAAAGTTGAAATTCTCTTTAGAATTCAATTCTAAGTGTAGGAAAAAAATCTGAAATTTTAAAATTTTGACGTTAATTTTAACCGTAAAATTTTAAATTTCGACCCAAAAATTTGAATTTTAGCCCAAAATTCTCACTGTTGTACCAAATTTGAATATTTGACGTAAATTTAGAAGAAAGGACGACGTTGTGCAAATTAAGTTACGCTTGAGGGTCGAGTGGTAAATTCGGATTTAGGGTTTCAATTTAAAACACAACATTCCCGCCTAATTTTGTACTATGTCTTCTTCGTTTGAATCAGTCATCAACGTGATCTTTTTTGAATCAAAACGTCCATCTCATAAAACACAGATCAAACACATTCTTAATATCAACACGCTTGATATCCTCTTCTCAAACTGCCGTTTAGTAAAGTCAACGCCGTAAACCCAAGTATCAAAGCGTCTTTCTTCAACTCAAACCACAGTTTACTAGTTCAAACCGCGTAACCCTGTTGATCAAACCGTCTGCAAGTGATTCAAACCGCCCGTTTTCATTGATCAAACCGCGTGATAACCATGTCAAACCGCCTGCATAAGTTTATCAAACCGCCTGGCTTATAAGATCAAACCGACTGTAAAAGTTTTATAAAATAGCCCTGCTAAACTTGAAATCAAATCGTGTAACAACATTTAAAACGCTTATCTTCACATTCTCATACCGCGTATGGAGACTCTCAAACCACGTGAGGTTCAAGATCAAACTGCCTGGTTTAGGAATCGAACCGCCTAGTATGCTATCAAACCGCCGGTTTTAGGAATCAAATCCTGTCAAACCGCGTAATCCTGAGATCAAACCGCCTACAGTACTATCTTTCCTAAAATTGTGAATCTTTGTCCCTTTTTTCCTTATCAGACCTTCGCGTGTCAATAAAGAAAACTCCAAAAGCTATTTGTAAATTGCTTGTAAATGAATAGACAACCGATAATAACGTACTTGATCAACTTAATAAGATGAAAATGAAAGTTTTCAGCTTTTTCCTTTTAAGCAACGTAAATCTTAAATAACTAGAAATAAAAAACCTTAACTTTTTCTTGAAAATAAGCTGTTTTAAGTGATAAGCCACAAAAATAAGTTGGAAGGTTTGTCCAGTTATTGTTTTAATGAAGAAAGTACAAGTCTTTTTAAAGATTTAAACTTAAAACCTAAACTAACTACTAAATAAGCGTGCGTCCAAATAAGCTATAATAAGCTTTTAAAAAGCTGTTACAACCCAAATAAGCCATGAATAAGTATTGATAGTATACTAGTTATGGGTTTTTATAGAAAAAGATTCAAGCTTTTATGACAAAATGAGCCCCTAACCCCCCCCCGCACCCCACAAAAAGGAAAATAAGCCAAATCCCAAATTAAGCTTAATAAGTTGTATAAGCTCATATCAAAACCACACAACGAACACTAAATAGCCAAGATGAAACCTGGCTCTGATACCAATTGTAGAATATTCAATAATCACACATCAACTAGAAAAGAAGAGATATAGATAGATTGATGGAGGTGTTTGGATAATACTTTTCTATTACATAAGGAAATGACGAGTTTCTCTCTACACACGCATTCCTTACACACACCTACACACCCTCTCTATGTGAAGAGAGAGATTCTTATATGTCCTTTAGGCTAGCCATAGGCCTTCTAGTAGGCTTACATGGGTCGGTCTTGAGATCTTTACAATTATTTAACTAATGAACTAGCCTATAAGACTATACTTTATCACGCTTAATGTTATCCTAACTTTATAAGACTCATGAGATCGATAATGATCGTCACTTCATTAAAACTGAATTCCTAACAAAGGTTGTTGTTGGTAGGTTTGTAGATTTTCCTGAAAGACATTGAGATTAAAGCCACGAGTTTGTCAATTTCCTTCTCTTTTGAAGATGCTTCATCATCAACAACTATTTTAGGTTTTGAGTTATAAGTAGGTGGAGGAGAATTGGCAATTGTTTTTCCTTTGTTACTGCTAGCAGCTTGCGATCTGGTTGATGAACTTTGAGTGTAGTGGGTGGGATTTGGTTGAGGATAGTAAACTGGTTGTTGTTGTGCAACAAGTACAAGTGGGCTAGCAGTCCGTGCTAATCTTTCAGCTCTTATCTCATTGTCTTCATTCTAGTGTTGCTTTAGGATGTCATAGAGTTTGTGATATGAGATGGTCTTTAATTCTTGACTCTGCTTAACAAGTGTCACAAAGCTTTGCCATTTTGATTTAAGGTGAATAAGAACTGAACATTCACTTGATGCTTGGTGACTTCACATTGATTTCTGATAAGCTCATTCATCATCTTGTAGAACCTTAAGTAATACGAAACAAGTGTTTCATCATCCCGTGAGGTGAACTTCCTAAATTCTCAGTACAAATTGGTTTCAAGATCTTGTATTTTGATTGACTCACCTTGTTTCAACCTTTCAATTGCTTTCCACATTTCTATTGCATTTAGACAAGCATCAACTATAGAGTAGATATCATTATCAATCCCAGTAAGAATGATCTGAATAGCTTTGGCTTCAACATTTTTCCATTTCTTAGTCTCCTCTAAAACAGTTGCATATGTCTCCATTACTTCTTCCCTTAGTTATTGTGGAGTACTATCAATACCAGGGGTAGTAGGTGGAACTCTGTATTGGTATTTGTATGGTGGATTCCGAAGACAAAAGTGGATAAGCTCATAGTTTTGGTTTGGTGTCAATGTATCTTTTGATACAAGATTTCCACTAAATGTAATTACCAAGTGCTAACATTGGAGGACGATCTTTGCCACTGACTTCCACGATGGCATTATGAAGAGCACTGGATGTTTGAGTTTGAAGATTGTTGTTGTTATTAGATATTTTGATGTTGTTGTGAATAGATATCAGATCTTTAGTAGATGTTGATGGATAATCGGGATCTTAAGATAGAATGCACTGATTTGATGTAGTTTTGATAACATTCTTTGAATGATCAAAAGACTAATAACGTTGTAGTAAGCTTTGAAGTAAATGTTAACAAACAGTTGTAATTAATCACGTTAAAGGACTAACAATGTAAGTGTTTTGATTTAAGGGACTAATAGTATAATTGTATTGAACTTTGAAGGACTAACATTGTACTTACACAAGTAATGACTAACTTTGAACTTTGAGGACTAACTGTTGTTAACAATCTATTTAGGACTAATGGTGAATTAAATTTGAACTTCGAGGACTAAATCTGTAAAATTGGATTAGGGCTTATAACTTTGAATAAAATCTTTCCAGCCAAAAATCAAGCTAAATTCTATCTCTAGACACTACTGTAAAAACCGAGGTGTTGTGGTTTACGTTTAACTAAACCGACTTTGATGGACCTTAAACCGCCTGCACAAATCGTTATACCGCGAATGTAAACCGCGGTATACCTTCAACTTAAACCGCGAACACAAGAGGTTGTTAAACCGCGGACCAAAGCTGTTAAACCGCGAGACAAACAAAACCTGTAAGCCGCGGGGTTAAACCGCCTAAAATAATTTTAAACCGCGGGGCAACCCTGTTAAACCACCTGATTATATCGCGGTCTTAAACCACGGATGAAAAAACCTGTAAACCGCTGAAACACACTTAAACTGCTGCCACTCTTCTCTTAAACTTCAGGACGAGGAACAAAAATGACATAAACCGTGGACACTACATTGTTAAACTGCGGGATTGTAACTTTTTCCACTTTTCCTTTTCCTACTTTTTTTGAAAATTTGTCCCTTACCCTCTCTTAGTTAAACCGCGGGGATGAATACACAAATAAGCCCATAAAAAGCTTGAGAATAAGCAACTTGACATATTCAATAAGTCACGAAAAAATACCTTTAATAAGCTATAAAGTTCTTAAATAAGAAAGTACAAGCTTTTGTGATTTTCGAATAACCTAGACTCAAAAACAAAGAAAAATAAGCTACGAATAAAACCTTAATAAGCTTAAATAAATTATAAGACTCACAAATAAGCCACAAAAACTAGTAAGGAATAAGCTACTACGATTTGACACTTAAAGTCCAAGGCTTTTTTCGTTTGAAACAAATAAAAACACTTAATAAGAAAAAATAAGCTACGGTTTATAGAACTTGGAAAAGACACTCAAATAAGCTATTATCCTACAAATAAGCAAAGGAAGAAACGTTACTAATAAGTTATTGACAGTTTTGACAATAGAAAGTACTAAGCTTTATGACACAATAAGTTATTATAAAAATAAGCCGACAATAAGCTATAATAAGTTGTCAGAATAAGCTAGTAAACCACAAATAAAATCACCAACTACCCGTTGGCGAGTGATACCACATGTTGTCCATGATCTTAACCCATATCACAACATAATAAGCACATACACGATTTCAATAAGCTAGAATAATAAGATTGAGAACTAGAAAGAATATAAGAGGAAGAAAAATGATGGCGGATCTTCCACAGTAAAAACACACACACAATTGACTCAACACACACCCTCTCCATGTGTGGAGAGGGGCTTTTATATTCTGGGCCTTAAACAAGGCGTTTGGGCTAATCTTAATGGGCCAGGCTTGGCATTTGAATGGGCTTAAAGTCCGAAACATGGACAATATTATATTATAGTCCCAAGCCCGTAAAACCCGACTAACCTATTACAAACTAAGACTGATATTGACTAAGATGACCGATTACATTCTTGTTTGACTTTAATATTTCTAAGGCTAACACAAACATGCACGAAGCTAGAATAGTACTCCGGAGAAGCTGGACCATCGAAGGATGGTTCAGGTCCGGAGTCAGTAGCATTAGAGCTAGTCAAACGACGTACAATGATAATGTACTTAAAGAGTACGACGCTAGGACCACGATGTTCGTCTGGCATACCACGAAAAGCTAACCCAGCGAATACAGTGGAAGTACTAGCTCAATGATTTCCCCGCTGCTTCAAACTGTAGGATCGATGTACTCTAATATGTTGAACCTTTAGCTTGTAAAGGATATTACTACCTCGAATAAATCCAAGATAATAACTATGAAA
>BQNB010045161.1:779-44451 GCA_026074375.1 Tanacetum coccineum
GTGTGTTATTGACTTTGGGGGCAATTGGGATGTTCACCTACCATTAGTTGAATTCTCTTACAACAATAGTTATCATTCGAGCATTCGGTGTGCTCCGTTTGAAGCATTGTATGGAAGGAAATGTAGGTCGTCCGTTCTATGGGCTGAGATTGGAGAAAGTAGTTTGATTGGGCCCGAGTTGGTACAAGAAACGACTGATAAGGTAGTGCTGATAAAGGAAAAGCTCAAAGCGGCGAAGGATCGTCAAAAGAGCTATGCTGATAATAGGCGTAAGCCGTTAGAATTCGAGGTTGGAGATCGTGTATTGTTAAAGGTGTCGCCTTGGAAAGGCGTGGTTCATTTTGGAAAGAAAGGCAAGTTGGCACCGAGGTATGTAGGACCATTTGAGATCCTTGAAAGGATCGGCCCTATAGCTTATCGGTTAAGATTGCCCAAGGAATTGGGTAGCGTGCATGACACATTCCATGTGTCAAATTTGAAGAAGTGTTTAGCGGATGCTAATCTGCATGTGCCATTGGATGAAATCAAGATCGACAAGACTCTTTGTTTTGTTGAGGAACCCGTAGAGATTATGGACTGTGAGGTTAGGAGTTTGAAGTGTAGTAAGATATCACTTGTGAAAGTTCGTTGGAATTCAAAGCGTGATCTCGAGTTCACTTGGGAGCGCGAAGACCATATGAAGTCTAAGTAATCTTAGTTATTTGTTGATCGTGCTGTTAAACCGGCTAGTTAAATCTCGGGACGAGATTTCCTTAAGGATGGGATACTATGACACCCGTAATTTGAACAAGTTAGTCATAGTTTTAGAATTGGATAAGTGTTTATATGTGTTATACTTGTGATCTATGTGACTTTATCTGTGTGCATGATTATCATTCTGAGGTGCGTGTTCATCTCATTTTTAATGAGTTTGAGATATTTGAGGATTATTTCCATTTTTGTTCACGTGTAGTGACAATGGAAATGAGTGACGTGTTTGCATGCATTGCTACGTAAATATGTAGATAATTAGGTGTTGGATTAATATGGAAAGTATTTCATATGGGAAGTGAATTCGGTTCGTGAAATATGAGAGTTAGTAATAAACTTTCTAAATATATAAAGTATTTTGGGGAAATGAAAGTTATAAATAGAAAGTCAGTATATAGTTTTTATGCAAAAAGGTTTACTAATTTTACCAAGGTTTTCGTAAGAAATTAAGGTAAAGTAGAAAATGATATAATTAAAAAAAATTAAATAATATATATATATATATATAATGAAAATTTAACTTTTGTGGTGGTATAAAATTCTATTCATAGATTAATACTTTTATTTTACAGATTTGTGGTGAAATGACATTCTTTTCAAGCTGTGAAGGTTATTTTAGAATTTGTTGAAATCGTCCTTCCGCCAGAATTTGTCGCTGCTGTCGGCAGAATTTGTCGCTGCTGTCGCCGGAGTTTGCCACGCTTTCGCTTGCTGCTACCGGAATCTGCTGCTGTTACTGGTTAAAGTGTATTACGATGTGTGTTCTTTAATGTTTTGCATGTTGTGTGTGGTGAATACAATTGGGTTTGTAAGTTTGTTAGGATGATAGCAGTAAACATTGTATTTATAGATCCATCCAGGTTGGTTGGTCTTCTTTGAGACTGTTGTAATTGTCTTAAAGTAGTGGTTACACATTTATCTATAATACTAAAAGATTGAGCCCCTAAATTTATTGGGGCTGTATCTTTAAATGCTCTCAACTCAAAATCGACCTCCTTCCTGCAGTGTAATTCATTCAGCCAGTTGAATGCATTAAAAGCTAAGCCGGTTGAATGCACAAGTATTCACGATTAATGCTTCAACTTTATTCAAGTGAATAAACCCTTATCAATCTTCCGAAACTTATTGAAAAAGAAGATCAAGAGCTCTTTTCATTTAATGTCAATATCAATCCTTTTCTAAGACCCCAAGTGATTCATCATACCTTATCTTTATCTCAACTCTCATATCATTAAAAACACACACAAAAATAATTTTGGTCACAACAATAAAGATTATTGCCAGATAGATTGGGATCAAGATGAGGTTAGATTGGATTTTTCTTAGTTTTCAGGTAAATTAGTAAGTTCTAAATCTTTTAATTGTTTTGATTGATTTGGGTTTTGATATGTTTGGGGTTTTGATATCCTTCGGTACCATATCTGCTTTTTTCCCTATTGATGTATTATATGCTAATATAATTGTTGCGATGTTGCAATAATGGTGTTGGTTTGTTTTTTATTGGAACAGGGTTGAAGAATATCTTTGACGGGGGTCTTTGTGTTTTAGGGATGTGCTCATTCAGGTATCATACGTTGTTAAGACATAATGTGCTCATTCGAGTATCATACGTTGTTAAGAAATACAACAAGTTGGATGATGATTTTTGTTATTTGTCTTTGCTTATATTTGGGATTAGTTTGTGGGTTTGGTGTTTTTGGTTGTTAATTGTCATAGATTAATCTAATCACAACATCAGACAAGAGATTAGCACAAGTACACACTTGGCCAGCCTATTTTTGAGGTATTCCTGTTTATCAGTTGGTGGTTTAATTTTGATCCATGTTACTTATGAATCAGCCGATTGGGTTTTTTTTATAAAAATTAGTACCTTTTCCCCCAAAGTTAACCTTTGTTTTGGTTACCTAATGTTCAGGAAGTCTGTGAAGCGGTTTAAACCCAACCGAGGTTAAGTGACTTGGATTTTGCTAACATGTGATTTTTGGTTTGATTTTTTTGTTATGAAGCTGAAGGTGGGACCACTCAAGATGGTACTTAATTCACGAGCAGCAGCCGACTTGGTGGAACAAAAGACGGTCATGAGGTAAGTATTGAAACTTTATATTTTCTTGAAAGTTATATCGGTTGACTGTGGTGTTTTGTATGGTATTTTGCATATATCAGGTTAGGTGTCGCAACAATGGCTTGCTAGATAACGATTAAGATTCTAAGTTTTTACTTTTAATAAATAAGGTGAGTATCAAAGAAAATGTTGTACGGTTAGTTCACAATGAGTTTGGAATAAGATGTTTTTTAAATGTTGTCGGTTAAAATCCAGTTACACATTCCACTAAATCTTTTCGCATATTACTGTAACATAATTTATTTGTTAGATAGACATGAGTAGTATTGAGTTGTTTGATCAGCCTACGATGTTATGATTGAAGTCACAGGAGGCTTAAACTTAGTCTCATAATGGAGAATAAAACTATCATACCCCAAAAAGGTTAACTTTTGAATTATGAGCTCTTTTGAGCATGTGTCTTACTGTGTTAAATGACTCCAAACTGAATATAATCCGAGAATTGTTTGTTATTCCATGTTGTATTGCTTGGAGTCTAGAAAGTAATCTTTGGACATTCATAACAATTCGCCTTTTGGTGCTATTACTTATTCAACCAAAAATAAGTTATAGACTTAAACTGATCATGAGTTAGCATTGCAGTCTCTGACAGAGTTCGAGTTGCTGTAAGATTAAGGCCTCAAAATGCCGAGGAGACGGTAACGGATGTTGATTTTGTGGATTGTGTGGAATTGAAACCAGAGAGTTATGAAGCATTACTTTTCATTAGTTAGGCTCTAAATTTAAAGTGAGCTACAATTTTACTTTTTAGGTGTAATTAATCGTTTGAATTTTTGATTAACTGCATGACGTGATATGTCCCAGCTTAAAAGGTTAAAACTTCAAAAGAAAAGTTGGGACTCGGATATACCTATGAATTTGATGAGGTGCTAACGGAATTTGCATCCCAGAAGCGTGTTTAAAGTTGTTATCAAACCTGTGGTAGAGGTATGTTATGTTACACACATGACACATCTGTTCGTTTTAAGTTACTAGGATTTAAGTTACATATTGATATGATCTATGCGCACCGCTAATGTTCACATTAAGCTCAAAATATGAAGTATCTACCCTTAGTTCCAGGTTGTGTCATTATTACAGATTTAGAGGTTGATGTAATGAGGTTTCATGCTCCTCTATTTGCAATAGTGCAACCACAACCATATAACTGTAAACGATAGACACCATTTTTTTAGTTCGCGTTCCCAGTTTTCCAGAATAGACCCAAACTCGACCAACCGGACCCGACTAACACTCCTAGCCATGCTTAACAAATTATCTAACTTAATAATGAAAAAAAATCATGGAGTTACAAACCATTTCTGATTGCATGATGGTTTTAATTGTAGTTATTGTGATGGTTAAAATATGTTACATATGTAAGCCAAATAAGTACCATATTTTGATATTTCAAGTGTTATTGAAAATTGTGGTTATTGTGATGGTTAAAATTGCAGCCTCAAATTGAGGGGTGTTTGGATTAGGGCCCGTTTTGATCAGGGGTGTTATGCGGTAGGGTTTGAAACACAGGTTTAGTTACATATGTCTTTTAGAAATAAGAAAATGCAAATATGGAGGTTAAAAACTAAGCCCAAGAAATAAGAAAATGCAAATATGGAGGTTAAAAACTAGATTTTGAGATATGGGTTTTGTTTATAGTGTTATGTTTGATAATGGGTTTGATTTATTTAGTTTTAATTTGTATACTTTTTTATTGTTTATGTGCAGGCAGTCATCTGCGAATAAGGTCAAAAAAGAAGAAAATACAGATGTGAGCGCTTAGTTTTCTTTTAATTTTTACCCATTTTCTAAAGTTAGATGTAAATAACAAATGCAGAAATTAGTTATGTTTGTCACGATGCTTATGATCGTTTAAACATCCATTTTACCAAAAAGAATTGCAAACTCCCTCACAAACATATGATTGATGAAGCAATGCCACACTTTGATGAGTGTGTTTCCATATCAGCATTTGATAGTTTTGATTCCTCAGCAGCTGAAGATCCATATATGAACTCAGTCTGATAAGGTAAAATTCCATCCCTCTAGCTCTTAACCTTTTCATGTTGAATTTACTTATTTGTAAATTATCATCATTACAGAACTGATCTATCAGTGATTTAGATCTTGGCCCCATGAAATTCTTTTATTTTGTTTGTATAAAGGGTATTATACCTTTAGGCAACCAATTATCTTTTGCTATGAATCGGCTTGAACATTATATACAAAGTTTGTTTACAATTATCAGGTTAGTTAGGTTCTAAAACAGTTAAGGATGTTCGATGTCATAGTAGTAGAAAGATAATCATCTAAAGGGCGACTTTTCCTATGAGTACCACAACTGCTTCTTTTCATAGACACCATTTATTCTCATCCTATCTATTTATTCCTTAATAATCCTTATATGATGAACACTTACAAACCGAAGTTGAAAGTTTTGATAGTAAATGCTTCGATGATATTAGGTTATAATAGAGATTAGTTATATATTTAAGTAAAATATAGAAGAAATCCTTTGCTAAATTAAAAATTAGGTTCCATCTTGATTACATATACACTTGAGTATACTATAAAACAAAAGTCAAGCTTTGCAAGTAGTTTGACCCTTTCACTAACGCCTGCAGAGAAACTTGCTGAGAATCTGGCATGTATAACAGCAAAGAACCCTGTTGTTTTGTATTAATGTATTCAAGTTGTAGTCAAGATCTTTTATGCTTGGACAGACATTTGGGAAAGTTTAAAATTAAGAAGTACGAGTAATTTATATTGTTTTCACTATGTAGGTTGCACCGGTAACTCCTATCCCAAATGGACGAATGGATTTAGATATTGGACCAGATTTTGTTGAGACATTCAATAAGCATTGGAGAACACCAAAAAAGTCATATGGAATTGAGAGTGTTCGAATTTGACAAGTTTGTAATTGGAACTGAAGTGCATTTCATATAGCAACTTTATCTGTTATTGCCTTTTAAGAACCATGTAATGATCATTTTGGTTATTGTGAATTGCAATCAGTTGCAAACAATTTTTGAATATACAAGCTGAATGCACATATGATTTGGTAAGATAAGTGAGTTACTATAGGAACCAACCGCAACGCGACTAAGTTAGCCCCCGCCGCAACGCACGGTACGCAATCAATAATTAGATACAACCCGTGTGCAACGCATGGGTGTATGCTTAGTTGTCATACTTTATCCAAACCATGGCTTTCGTTAACAACCTGCGGACCTAATGGTTAGTTTTACGCAAACGACCGTTACAACGACACATTTGCACTGAACATTCTCTAAATGGAACTTAGTGTGGACCGTCACAAAATACATTACATGGTTTTAAAAAAAAGTTGAAAAATCCCCAGTTACAGTTAACTAATTCACACCGGTTAAATTGACGTGCCCAACTTAGCTACCGCAAATCTTACGGCAGTTTTATACAGTGATCAAACGTTCACGTCAAACTCAAATACCCCACTACAATTGTATGGGTAATAACCCATCAAACAAAGGGATCAACATTTAACAAAATCACTATGCAAGCGACCATTATACGCACACCATGCGAAAAAAAATTGACACAACCCGTGTGCAACGCACGGGTCTGCATGCCTTATTTATCTAATGATTTGCATCTTAAAGTATGACTCTTCCTTTTCCAGTATTTATTTTGACAACTATGTACAATTTCAAAAGCAAGATTTACAACAAATACTTGCAAAATAGGATTGAAAGCCTTTAATGATACCACCCAATCTTTATATATAATAGATATTATGTGAGGTTGTATAATAAATTAACAATATACAAATATTGTGTCACCTTTATATATTAAACCTCCTCACGTCACGAATAAAACAAAAGACCTCAAAAGCCTTCTTCTTTCTTTAACTTCTTGTTTAAACGTCACTTTATAGCTACGATCGATCGATGGAACCGGCAACCGAACTTCGATACTTCGGACGACTCGAAATATTGATCGAGCACTCGATTTTCGGAGACCACGACTAACCTATGGCTCTTGATACCACTTGTTGGACAATTACGACAACAAACCCGAAGTTCGATCGCGGAACGCTAGATCGCGAGTTGTATCGAGCACAAGTAGCAAACACGGGAGACTACAAAGAACCGACAAATATATGCACACGGTATACCCTCAAACACCCCTTTATTAAAAACCTAATAAAGTTTACAACTTGAGAAAGTAGAATGAATGACCAACATCACCCCTCATCTCTATTTATAGAGATGAGGGGGTGGAAACGTATCCTAAGTTGAATAGGAAACTCCTTGCCATGCAAGGCAAGCTAAACAAATCCTAGCTGTAGTCTATTTTTAATCCAAATTATAATATACACTTAACCTCCTAATCTATGTTTAAATTTACTTCTAATATCCTACACAAAGTATCTACACATGTAAAGGTGTTCTTTCTTAAATCATTACTCCATCCTTTGCTTACTACCAAGTAAAATGTTGAACTTCAAAAGAACCAAAACAGTAAAATAAAAACTAAATGACTAGAAATTCATTCTAGGAAATACTTTAGGGTGCAGTTATGTAAATTATTCAACTTGGGCTTCCAAGATGGCAAGATGTAGAACAAACCAACCATGAAACCACAACCAATAAAAATCTTAAAACTTATTTATATTCGAAAAAAGAAAAAGAAAGAATCTGATCTGTCTGGCTTTTTATCCGGTGCACTTGTCGTACACGATTAGACTTGAAAGATTTCTCGTCACTACATGGCAAATGTTCCAAACAAAGGACATATGTAGACCCTCACATTCCTAAAAACCAAACCATGCATCTTTTAACTTTGTAGTTGGATTAAAAAATTAAATGCAACCAACAAAAACTATAAATATAGCTTAACTTGTGGTATTTGTCAACAAAAACTTAGAAGATGATGAAAATGTCTGACATTTTGAATTTTTTAAATTTAATGCATTTGAGTTTAATAAAAAATTTATAAATTTTTAATAAGTTTATGCATAATGAAGAAGTATTCATAACACAAATAGGTTTATGAATGATGATTTGGCAATATTATAACATTTTATGAAGATGTATGATAACAGATAACCTTAGATTTAAAGTTAGGAAATATATATTGGTAATGTTTTTTAACAAGTATCATCATGTCACGCGTTATACAAAACACATATATGTGGTTTGCTAATTAAAATCTTATGTGTTATGCTCAAACATTCCACATATACACAATGAGACTGGTTTATACAGACCTCTAAATGGATATTGACACTCTTCTTTTCTTATTTATTATTTACTAGTTTTAATACTCGTGCATACACGGGGTTTAGACATTATTATAATTAAGTGTTAATTTTGCAAGTGTTGTTATTTTTTTTTTTTACACATTGAAAGTTTTGTTTACCATTATTTCAGTAATTGTGAATGTGAGTTTCTTTTAATTTAAACAATCGTAACATTTATAATAAATATTTCATACCATATTAAAAAAAGAATACTAATTGCCCATGTTTGTCAATTACATTGTTGTGTGTTAATAATAATTTAGCCGTATTTCATATTAAAACATGTGTACGCATGTGATAAACTTATAAAATAGAATAACAATGAGTCCTTATTCAACTCATATAGTAAAAATAAATTTTTTTCCCGGATATTCTTACTTAAACTCATAAAGAGGAAAAAACATGAGTTGTTCGTATATGTACATCATCGTATATTTATTTATATACACAATAATTCGTGCTTTCATTCTGATATTGATAATCTTGTGCATATATATGTTGTATTTTTAAAACAACATATATGTTGTATTTTTAAGATATAAAGTCTAAAGAGTTATTTGTTTATTTTTTTAAAGTTATTGAAAAACATGTAAACTTATAAATTTATGCTTAATTCCATATTATTTATTTAAAATTCAACCACTAAAATTTTATTAATTACCTATTTTTTTAAGTTTTTGTTTTCACAAATTTGACACATATATTTTTATGTGTTTCTTTTCTCCATCAAATTCTTCCACCAAAATTTTTAATTTTGATCAAATTTGATTCAATTTTGACTTTTTTAAACAAATTAGATCACACGATTTTGCCTACGTGTCAAAATCAAGCGTTCGAATTAGTCCAATTTTTTACTATAAGATCAAAATTTTATTATATAAATATAAAAGATTATTTTTTTACTTTTATAAAATAGTTTTTATTATAAAATATTAAACAAAAAATACAAAAAAATATAAAGTTTGATAAGTTAAAAGTATTAAAAAAACATAAAATATAAAAAAAAATTGTTTTTATTGTTCACAAGGTGGGTAAAAGTGACCTAGGAGGTGCCATCAACAATTAGAGGGTATTCATAAAATGTGTTGTTGACTTGATGAGCATGAAACATTATTGGTTGAACATTATATACTATGTTTTAGAATATTACGTGTAGATAATGTTGAGACAATGAAAATTTCGTAGGTGTAACTTTATTATTAACCACTGTTTATAGATTATAAAAACATGATAACTTAAATCTTAATGGACCCTAAGCTTATAGACCGGGCTTAGGCCGATTAACTTAATCCATCTAATATGTTAGACAATGAAAACTTTGTAGGTGTAACTTTATTATTAACCACTATTTATAGATTACAAATACATAATAACCTAAACCATAATGAACCTTAAGCCCACAGACTGAGCTTGGGCCGACTAACTTAATCCATTTAATACGCCCCTGCAGTCCGAGTGGCGAAATCGTGAAAGCTCAGACTGGAGTAGAAAACAAAATAAAACATTAAAGCAATAATTAGTTATTTGATGAAGACAACCATCATCAAGCAGAGACTGATCTTCAAAACAGAAAGTCACGAACTGATAACCCAGTGTATCATACGGGATAAACCAAAGTATCATGAACCTGGATAAACCAAAGTATTCTGAACCATGAAAAACCAAAGTATCTTTTTTTTCATACGGGATAAACCAAAGTATCACGGGCCCAGATAAACCAAATTATTCTTTTTTATCAAACACCAAGACGTCGGCATGAACTAAAACCAAAAATAAAGAAAATAAAAAAGAGATATAGCATCACACAGTTACACATGGTTGTGTTTGAGGCTTTGATGATGAAAAAATAATGCAGAAAACCAAAATGTTTGGATAAAAATATACGGCAGCAATTGCATGCTCTGAATGAATATTTTTTTCTAAGGGTTAAAGGGTGGCGGCTAGGGTTTGACGGAGTGGTTTATGAGAGACGGCTCAACGTAGCCACGTAGGTCTGAGGATCAGACCCGCTCTGATACCATGTTATACAATGAAAATCCCGTAGGTGTAACTTTATAATTAACCATTATTTATAGATTACAAAGACATGATAACATAAACTCTAATGGACCCTAAGCCCATAGACCGGGCTTGGGCCGACTAACTTACTCCATCTAATAGATAATTATGGAACATATGTTGAATTATTTAGGTTGACTTAATGGTTGACTTGTCAAACTTATGCTTTTGTAAGTTAGAGGTTAGTTATGTAAATATTTTGTATTAAGCTGGTTGTGTTAAGTTATTTGTGCAGGGTTCAAAGTGTAATATTGGAGTCTATATAAGCTAAAGAATCGTCAGATCTAAGGTTACACAATTTTCATATCATCTCTCTCAATCTCTTATATCTCTTATTTGTTAGTTTGGTTCATTGTTCAATCTTTTATCATTTTGATCATATAGTGTTAACATTAAAGATTCATAACCATAACACGATCCGGAGGTCATAGAGGATAAAATAAATAGAAAGCCATATTATTAGATGTAGAGAGAGAAAGGAAAGAATGTGTGTTTTCTAGAAAGAATGAGGAGAAAACACACACTATGAGATGTACAAATGATTATCCTCACCCCTCCTTAGAAATAAGAAGGGGATATATATATAGCCTTTGTATCACCTAACTATACTAGCTTAACGTTTCGAGTCCTTATTCGACACGGCTATAATAAACTAATGTAATTTCGTATAAGTCGACATAATTTAAGGCTAACAATCTTCCTCCAATATGTGGACATTCAGAATTACTTACAATGTTTCTAACAAGTATAAATACAACAAAATAAAGTCTTTCAAAGTGCTTCCAATGATGAAGATGACGTCTTTGTCTTCTAGTCTTGTTACTTGTACTCCAGCTTGGATCTTCTGTGTCTTTACTTGTTCTGGAACCATTGTAATTTGCATGAGTTGGATTAACTTCTCCCCAATTCATGCAGCATGTCCTGAAAAGCTTTCTTCATAGACTCCTTTTTGGCGAAGTTTCTGAATCAGCTTCCCCCCAAACCAACATTCGTATCTTGAGCAGATTCTGAAACTTTGATGTAGCTCGAATGATCTTCTAACATTGACATTTAAAGTGCACAGCGGAATTTTGTAGAAGAATCAGCCAACCACACCAACTAATATTGCTTCTATACTGTATCATGACATTTGGTCTTGGTGAATATTCGTTCGGGAGAACATGCAAGAAATCAGCAACACTTTTCTCACGCTTGCAGAATTAATTCAACACACAACCATACTAAGCAAGTATTATAAAATACTTCCACTGGAAGTTGACTGATTACATCAAAAGTATCAAGGGTACAGTATTCCCCCATGGATGGTTTTCGAACTCTTGGAAAGAATCATTTTTAATGTGTACGCTTATATACTTGAGAAGTACTTGTCTTAAGCAAACATCTTGAAAAGTTATGAATGACAATGAAGAACTTTGAAAGAATTTACTTAGACTGTGAACTACCATTGACGTTCTGTAGCTTCAAATATCCCGTGAAAATTGCTGATCACATCTCAACCTTTAGACTCTCTGGCTAACTTACCAACCTCGTATTTTTTCGGTTATTGATGTGACGACTTGGTGAAGTAAACCCGATATACCAAACTTGAAACTGAAGTAAAATCCCCCAAATTTGTTACTTAAGCTTGCATTGTTGTTGATTAAAGAACGGTGCACGATTAAATCTCTAAGTACCCGATACCCAACATCAAAAGTATAAGAAGTACCACACTCTTGAAACTATCCACATCTGCAGCTGCGTGTGACACTGAGCACTACAATGTAACTCCTTAAAGTGATAGCTATAACCCGTGAGTACTACAATGTAACTCCTTACATCATGTATAAATAGATAATCCAAGTCCTAATCATAAACCGTATATTTTCAAGCAAGTCATCAATCGATAGAGGAGGTTTAAAGAAAAGGATTTGAAAATAGAAGGAAGTCTCGATGATGAAATAAGTAGACGCCTTCGTGAAACCCACTTCAATCTCAAATAAGAGATAGCAAATCAACTTCATGATCACTTGTCATTTAGAATCCAAATCCATTGCCGTTTTGACGTTTTAGTGAATCTTTAATATAGGATCGTTTTAGCATTAATCGTTGTGTTTGCTTTGGTGTTTTTGTTTTGATTGTCTTGATTATAAGATTCCCAAATTTAGTCACATCCCACCTGATGGGCTGATCGAAACATGGGTTTTCCTTAAACCTATGCATAAATCGCCTAAATAGAACTAAAGGTATAAATCGCCTGATTTATAACTTGCATAAATCGCTTGAAGAGCAATTGCATAAATCGCCTGATTTTGCAAGTGCATAAATAGCCTGATGCATAAATCGTTCAACCTGAACATGTATAAATTGCCTGAACCGAGCAAGTATAAATTGTCTGTTTAACCAATTACATAAAACCTCTGATTGACCAAAAATGCATAAATCGCCTGTTTATACAAGGCATAAACTGCATGATTTAACAAAACATAAATCGCCTGATGTAACAAGACATAAATCGCCTGAATCATGCATATTTCGCAACCTTCATGCATAAACAGCCTGATTCATACATAAATCGCTTACCTCGTGTATAAATCGCCTCATTCAAAAAAATAAACACGAACCCATAATTTTTTTGAAAGTGAGCACAAAAAATTACGAAGTAAGTAACGAAATACATGTACCACTAAGCTAGAAATATAATAAAGAAGAACGTTTCAAGCTTTTATACATATTAAGCATGAACCAAACAACACCCGTGGCTTTTTGCTTAAAAATAAGCTCAACATAAGCCAAAAACCTATGAAATCAGCCAAACAACAACACAAAACGCTTTTGGGCTCTGATGCCAATTGTTAACATTAAAGATTCACAACCATAACACGATCCGGAGGTTAGGGAGGATAAAATAAATAGAAAGCCATATTATTAGATGTAGAGAGAGAAAGGAAAGAGTATGTGTTTTCTAGAAAGAAAGAGGAGAAAACACACACTATGAGATGTACAAATGATTATCCTCACCCCTCTTTGGAAGTAAGGAGGGGATATATATAGCCTTTGTGTCACCTAACTATACTAGCTTAACGTTTCTAGTCCTTATTCGACACGGTTATAATAAACTAATGTAATTATGTTTAAGTCGACATATTTTAAGGCTAACATATAGTCTTGTTGATTAGTGTTGTTAGATTGAGAGTTGTAGTGAGGTTTATTTGTACGGTGATTATTGTATTCATACTGTGTTGCATCCATTGATTTGGGGACAACATTTATCTTTTGTAAATGTTGGTAAGCACACATTTGTGGACTTATCTGTTAGGATTAAATGTCTTCTTGATGTTGTTTGAATTACTGCTGCTCATGTTTGTGTTAATGCTGCTCAGTTGGATTTAGTGCTACTCATGAACTTCAAAGAAAATATGCTAAGTGTTTACTACTGCTAGTACAAAGTTACTATTGCTAGTGAATATTAGTACCGCTAGTGAAAATATGCTAAGTGTTTACTACTGCTAGTACAAAGTTACTATTGCTAGTGAATATTAGTACTGCTTATGGTTAAGACTGCTCAGAGATAAGTTAATGCTGCTGAGGTTAATAAGTTAGTACTATTTGTTGTTAGTACTGCTTATATGATATGTATTAAGTTATTTGTTTATAGAAAAGATTATAGATATCTTAGAAAAGTATTGTAAGCCGACTAGGACTCTTTGGTGTATAAAAGGAGGTCCTAGGGCATAGAGTTTCATATATAACTAGACGTATAATTCATAGCTTCAATGTCTTTGTAACCACAATACTTTAAGAGTATTTGTATTATTATCATTAATAATATTGGAGCTTATTTGTTCAATTGTATGTTCATTGAATTACCGTTTTCATTAATAATTCTTTTTAATATTAAAGATTAGATTCCGCATAATCTTTAATATATTCAAACATAGTTTCTACTATAGTTGTGTTAGATTTATCTAATATAACTAAACCTTAAACAAGCTTAAGGAATTCGATCTATTGAAGTGGGATCAACAAGTGGAATCAGAGCTTGTTAAGAAGCTGTGAATAAGAAGAACCTATTCTTGCTAAAAGATATAGATCAACGTTCACATCACTTGTAAGTTCTCCCATAGAACTCATCTGAAATTTCTCATGCATCGACTTCTCAAATGCAATACGTAGCTGAACAATATATCCAGATGATAGACTATGCACTGTAGGAAGTCATAGAGAATGGTGCAACCTTGCCAAAAATAAAAATTGTGAAAGGAGTTATGACAGAAATGCCTATTACAACTGCTGAAGAAAAGGCCTCAGAGGGAAGTTTTCGAGGTGAAAGTAGAAGTACTTTAATGATGGGCATTCCGCAATGGAAGCATAAGTTAAATTTACTCTTTAAAGGATGCCTAATAAGTTGTGGAAGTGTGAGAAAGAGATTTGGTAGGAATACAGCCACAAGAAAGACTCAAAGGAATCTATTAAAGCAGCAATATGTAAACTTCATTGCTCCAAGCTCAGAGATGCTTGATCAAACTTTTGATAGGCTTCAAAAGCTTATGAGTCAGTTAGAGCTTTTAGATGAAAAGCTTTCACAGGAAGATGTTAATCAAAAGTTATTAAGAAGTTTGTCACCTGAGTGGAACACACATGTTGTTGTATGGAGGAATAGAGCTGATTTGGATACAATGAGCATGGATGATCTCTACAACAACCTCAAGGTATATGAACCATAAGTTAAAGGGATGTCTAGTTCAAGCGCACAGAACATGGATTTTGTGTCCTCTTCAAATAACAACACTAGCAGCACTAATGAAGTAGTTAATATTGCTCATGGAGTTTCTACTGCTAGTACTCAAGTTAATGCTGCTAACTCTACAAATATTGATAACTTGAGTGATACTGTTATTTGTGCATTCTTTGCTAGTCAACCAAATAGTTCTCAACTTGTACATGAGGACTTGCAATAAATCCATCCAGATGACATGGAAGAGATGGATTTGAGATGACAAATGGCCATGTTGAATATGAAGGCAATAAGGTTTTTGAAGAATACATGAACGAAGCTTACTGTTAATGGCAATGAGACTATTGGTTTTGATAAGTCCAGAGTGGAGTGCTACAACTTCCACAAGAGGGACATTTTGCTAGGGAGTGCAAAGATCCAATAAATTAAGACAACAAGAACAAGGAAAGCTCAAGAAGGAGTGTGCCTGTGGAAACATCTACTTCCACAATACTTGGTCGTCATGTGTGGTTCTTGGTGGTATGATGGGAGTAATCATGGCAGAGGAAGGGGCTTAATTATGCACTCATGGATATGCTACGCACATCTTCAAGTCCTGACCTGAGGTATCAATGATTCTATTTGTTCAAAATCTCGGTTTGGAATACTGTAGAACTCTCCTTAAATCTCAAATGATCAACTATTTAAAAGATTTAAAGAAAATCTTAAGTTACTGGTTCTATGTTATATGACATGTTTAGAGTCAGTGGGAAGACTCTCAAAACTTAAAGTTAATAAGGCAAATGAGTCTATTTATTTACAGATATTAGGGCTTAAATTTTGAAATTTCATATAAGGAGTCTTGAACTATTAGAGAGCTTAGGGAAGAAGCTTGAAATAGTTAAAAAGGAAAATTATGGCATTTAACTTAATGTGATAATTTAAACATCCATCTCAATGTTTAAATAAGTCCATAGAGTGGTAGATAGTTGACAATTTGCAAGAAGGTTTATGCTATGACAATTATAATGCAGTTCTACCTCACTCTACATCAGGAATATTCATGCCTTCAACACTTGACTTGTCTTTTACTGGTTTAGATGAGTTTGTTAATGAGCCAGTAGTTGAGAACAGTAAAGCTATGTATAGTGCTAAGAGAGCCTAAGGTGATCTAGAAAGTGTGATGAGCCCAATACGCGCGCTCTCGCTCACGCGCGCGTGTCAAATAATGAGGAAGAGGATGTGTCTCAGCCTAAAACTAAAAAGAAAACAATTAGGCCTAGTATTGTTAAGAAAGAGTTTGTCAAATCTAAACAACAAGAAAAAATTGCTAGGAAAACTATTAAACAATTGAGCAATATAGGCAAAACACTCACAGTCCAAGAGGCAATCAAAAAAATTGGAACAAATGAGTCTTAAAAATAGGAAAAGCCAAATTTTGAGATGTTTAATAAGGCCTGTTATGTGTGTGGAAGCTTTGATCATTTGCAAGTTGATTGCAATTACCATCAAAAATAGTTTCAAAATCAAAGGATGGTAAAACCTGTTTGGAACAATGCTCAAAGGGTGAATCATCAAAACTTTGCTAAAAAGACTCACCCCTGTGCTAAAAAGAACTTGGTTCCAAGAGCAGTACTAATGAAGTCTGGTTTAGTATCAGTTAATACTGCTAGACAAGTTAATGCTGCTCACTCAAAAACAACAGTGAATGTTGCTAGACCAATGTCATATCTTTCTAAAACAGCACATTCAACTGTTAAGAGGCCCATTCATAAGAACACAACATTTAAAAATAGTAATATTAATCAAAGGGTTAATACTGTTAGGGGTAAAAAATTTAATACTGCTAGGCCAAAAGCAGTAGTTAATGCTGTTAAGGGAAATAATTTTAATGCTGTTAAGGCCTCAGCTTGTTGGGTTTGGAAACCAAAGCACAAAGTTTTAGACCATGTTTCTAAACACAACAGTGCATCAATTCGCCTAAAAAGGTTTTATTATATTGATGCACAATTCAGATCAAAGTCAGTGATGGCTTGGGTCCCCAAAAGAAACTGATTTTCTTATCTAATGTGTAGGGCAATCCATAAATGGATTTACAGGATCAAGGAGTGACGCGCTCTAGTGGAAGCGCAAGGCACATCGAATTGGGTAGTCTTAACTTAACAGACTATGAAGAGATAGATCGAGGATATGTTGCTTTGGAGGGAACCTAAAGGAGGGAAAATCACAGGGAAAAGGTCCATTAAAACTGGTAATCTAGATTTTGAAAATATGTATTTTGTGAGAGAGTTAAAGTTTAATCTCTTTAGTGTCTCACAAATGTGTGATAAAAGAAATAGTGTTCTTTTTTAATGACACTGAATTGTCTTGTTTTATTCCAAACTTTATGTTAATTGATGAAAAGTCACGTTTGCAAAAGCTTACATCTGATGAATCTAACTTGGCAATAGAAGGCTAGGTACGTAAATTTTAAAACCATGAATCTATTGGTTAAGGAAATTTGTAATATGCGCGCGCGTCACCTTCTAAACTTTATGAAAAATGATCCATACTGTGGAGCTTGTCAAAGGGAAGCAGCACAGAGCCTCTTGTAAGTCCAAAACAGAGTCTAATAGTCTTCCTTTACATTATTGCTTATGGACTTGTTTGGTCCAAAATTTGTTAAAAGCCTAAGAAGAAATGTATTGCTCGTTGTCACAAGATGATTACAGAATAGGTTTACATGGTTTTCTTTCATAGCTATTAGGATGAGACCTAGTGGCATTTTTTCAAGTCCTTTATAACTGGATAGAAAATCTAGTAGATCATCAAGGTTAAGGTGTTAATTAGATGTGATAATGTGTAACTGAATTCAAAATAGAGTGGATGAATCATTTTTGTGAGATGAAAGGTATTTTTAGTCAATTTAGTGTTGCTAGAACTCCTCAACAAAATGGAGTTACTAAGAGGAGGAATACGATACTAATTGAGGCTACTAGGACTATGCTAGCTGATTCTAAGTTGCCAACTACTTTTTAGGCAGAAGCAGTTAATACTGCTTGCTATGTGCAAAATAGAGTATTAGTAGTTAAGCCTCTTAACAAGACCCCTATGAATTTTTCATGGTAGAACCATAACTATATGTTTTATGAGGACATTTGGTGTCTATTACCATTCTTAATACCATAGATCACTTAGGCAAATTTGATGGTAAGGCTGATGAAGAAAGGTTTCTTTGTTGGATACTCTTTGAATAGTAAAGCCTTTAGAGTATTCAATAGTAGAACAAGGATAGTAGAAGAAAACTTGCATATTAGGTTTAGTGAGAGTACACCTAATGTTGTAGGTAGTGGACCAGATTGGCTATTTGATATTGATGCACTAATAGGAACAATGAATTTGAGCTAATGGTGGCAGGTACACCAGTCTATAGGGGTTTTGCAGGTACAAAAGTAAGTGATAATGCAGGTCAAGCTAGAAAGGAGACAGAACCTGTCAAAGATTACATTTGCGCTGGCTCGCACATTATGGATTGTGATCTACTCATATCCAAGATCCAAAGAGTTCTCATGATGATGGATCCAAACCTTTAAGTGATGATGGAAAGAAGGTTGATGAAGATCCAAGAAAAGATAGTGAATGTAAAGATCAAGAGAAGGAAGAAAGGTTAACAACATCTAACAAGATTAATACTGCTGGGGGGGGCCGCGCTAATGGTTGTATGTGGTCTAGTTATTGGTTCGCTTGGGGGGTTGGTTGTTGGTGTTTGGGGGTGTTGGTGGTTTTTTGTTTTTCTTGTTGGTGTATTTTGTGGGTGTGTTGTGGTGTGTTGTTAGTTTGTTGGGTGTATTTGGTGGGTTGTGGTATTAGTTTATTTTGGTTGGTGGTCCGCTTGGTTGGTGGCACAGTTCATTTCATGTGCGCCAGTAGTCTTTTTTGTGGGTTGTGTTAATGTTACTACTGTTAGTTCAACTAATAATGCTGGTGGCAACAAATGAGGTTATGCTGTTGGTGGAAAAATCAAGATAAACTTTCATTTGATCCCTCAATAGCTGCTTTGGAAGATGATTGCATATTTGATTCTTATCTCGCAGATGTGAAGATGATGGTGCAGTGGCTGACATGAACAATTTGGATACAATCAAGCAGTCGTCATAATCCTACGACACGAATTCATAATGATTTCATCCTCTTGAATCAAGTGACGCGCGCGTCGCTCTTGCAATCAGTTACACAAATAAGAAAGATGTTAAAGAATTTAGAGGAACATGGGTTTGTTAGTATTATTCAACAAAGAACAAAATATAAAGGCTTTCAAAACTGCTTGATTGCTTGTTTTTTCTCGCTCGCTGGAAGAACCAAAAAGGTAATTCATGCTTTGCTAGGATCCTCAAGATGGATAGAGGGCTTGCAGGCTCAAGAGCTTCTACAATTCAAGTTACAAGAAGTTTGGACTTTAGTGGATTTACCAAATGGAAAAAGGGCTATAAGCTCTAAATGGGTTTTCAGGAATAAAAAGGATGAAAGGGGAATTGTGATAAGAAATAAAGCAAGATTGGTTGCTCAAGGATACACACAAGAAGAAGGGATTGACTATGATGAAGTCTTTGCCCCCTAAGAATTGAAGCATTTAGGCTATTTTTAGCTTATGCTTCATTTAAAGATTTTGTGGTGTATCAAATGGATGTAAAAAGTGCTTTTCTCTATGGGAAGATTTGAAGAAGAGGTAATATGTATGTCAACACCAGGAGGATTGAAGATCCAGACTTTCCTGATAGAGTATACAAGGTTGAAAAAGCACTATATGGACTACATCAAGCTCCTAGAGCTTGGTATGAAACCTTGTCAACATATCTGTTGGATAATGGGTTTCAAAGAGGGAAAATTGACAAGACCTTATTCATCAAAAGGTACAAAGGTGTTTTTTCGGCTGGTCCAAGTTTATGTGGATGTATCATCTTATGGTTTAACATAAGATGGAAGCTTTCGTATGTACAGTGCATTTGAGAAGTTGATGCATGAGAAATTTCAGATGAGTCTATGGGAGATTACATTCTTCTGGGATTATAGTGAAGCAGATAAGAAGGATGGCATATTCTTTTAGTTAAAGATAATATGTTGATGAAATTCTTAAAGAAATTTTGGTTTTTCAAGAAGTGAGCGCAAGGTACAAGCCCACAATGGAAACTCAAAAGCCTTTGCTCAAAGATGAATATGGTAAAGAAGTGGATGTATATATGTGTAGGTCAGTGAATCTCTCTCTTTTTCCTTCTCTCTCGACGCCATGGTCTGCCCAACTCTCGCTGTGTGTGTTGTATTTTGGGTTGAGATTGCGAAGCGGATGACGATCGTGGATCCATAGTCTGATTTCATATATTTTGCTAGATGCGTTCATAACTGCAATGCCATCACTCTCTGTACCTTAAGTCCCTCGCCTCAGCTGTATACCTTCACTTCAGGACGCGCTCGCAAAATGAGGGACTTTGGTTCTCGCTCGCTACAAGAGATTTTTTTGAGTGTGATGTTTAGTGTGTACTGTCGGGTAGAAACTTCGAGTTTAGAGGATCTCGACTGTTTCGACCTACCTGCAAGTCCAGTCGACGGTTTCATTTGTGCTTTAGAAAAACGTGTGTCTCGACCAAGTGGTTGTGCCTCACTCATGTGAGTTGTTGCGATGTTCCACTGTCGGCTCACGCTCTCGACTCTCTCGCTCGCGGCAACCGGCTCTCGGCTTGATTGTCTTGATGTGGTGCTAATTGTGGTTTTATAAATCTAAACACAAGAGCAGAGAATGGTTTAAGTTATGTTCTCATAGAACTCATCTGAAAATTTCTCATGCATCAACTTCTCAAATGCAATGCATAGCTCCTTCTTTGTTGAACCAAAGATGATATCATCCACATAAACTTGGACCAGCAAAATATCACCTTTGTGCCTTTTGATGAATAAGGTCTTGTCAATTTTCCCTCTTTGAAACCCATTGTCCAACAGATATGTTGACAAGGTTTCATACCAAGCTCTAGGAGCTTGATGTAGTCCATACAGTGCTTTTTCAACCTTGTATACTCTATCAGGAAAGTCTGGATCTTCAAATCCTGGTGGTTGACATACATACACCTCTTCTTCAATCTTCCCATAGAGAAAAACACTTTTTACATCCATTTGATACACCACAAAATCTTTAAATGAAGCATAAGCTAAAAATAGCCTAATTGCTTCAATTCTTGCAACAGGGGCAAAGACTTCATCATAGCCAATCCCTTCTTCTTGTGTGTATCTTTGAGCAACCAATCTTGCTTTATTTCTTATCACAATTCCCCTTTCATCCTTTTTATTCCTGAAACCCCATTTAGAGCCTATAGCCTTTTTTCATTTGGTAAATCTACTAAAGTCCAAACTTCTTGTAACTTGAATTGTAGAAGCTCTTCCTGCATAGCCTCTATCTAGCTTGGATCCTTCAATGCATGAATTACCTTTTTGGGTTCTTCTTATGATAAAAAATAAGCAAACAAGCAGTTTTGAAGATCTTTATGGTTTGTTCTTTATTGAATAGTACTAACAAACCCATGTTCCTCCAAATTCTTTGACATCTTTCTTGTTTGTGTAGCTGATTGCAAATCTCTAATCACTTGATCAAGAGAATGATCTTTATGAATTCTTGTAGTTGGATTAGGACTGACTTGGATTGTTGTATCCAAATTGTTCGTGTCAGCCACTACACCATCATCTTTATCATCTTTTGAGAAGTCAAATATGCTATCATCTTCCAAAGCAGGAATATTTGGATCAAATGAAAGTTCAATGCTTGTTTTTCCACCAACAGAATTAACCTCATTTGTGCCAGCAGTATTAACAGTTGAACTAATAGTATTAACATTGTTAGTGTTGTTAACATTATCTTCCTTCTCTTGATCTTTACATTCACTATCTTTTCTTGGATCTTCATCAACCTTCTTTCCATCATCACTTGAAGCTTTGGATCCATCATCATGAGAACTCTTTGGATCTTGGGAATATGGTGGATCAGCAGTCCGTAATGGTAGCAAAATGTAATCTTTGACAGGTTCTGTCTCCTTTCTAGCTTGACCTGCATTATCACTTGCTTTTGTACCTATAAAACCATTAGACTGTGTACCTGCAACAATTGGCTCATAATTCATTGTTCTTGTTAGTGCATCAATATAAGAATAAGCCAATGACTGGTTCCACTCTCATCATTCGTTATACTCTCACTAAACCTAATATGCATGTTTTCTTCCACTATTCTTGTTCTACTATTGGATACTCTAATAGGCTTTTAGCTATTTCTAAGAGTATCCAACAAAGAAATCTTTCATCAGCTTAACATCAAAATTTGCCTAAATGATCATGTCGGTATTGACGAATGGTACAACATGATACCTAATGGTTTTATAAAACTTAAAGTTGGTGTTCTACCTTGAAAAAAGTTCATTTGGGGTTATTGTTATGAGCTTAATACTATAACACTCTATTTCTGATCATAGCAAGCTGTATTAACTGCTTCTGTCAAAAAAGTAGTTGGCAACTTAGGAATCAGATTGCATAGTTCCTAGCAGCCACAAATTAGTGTCCTTATCTCTCTCGGGAACTTCCATTTTTTAAGGAGTTCTAGCTACACTAAATTGTCTAAAAATACCCTTTATTTCATAAAACTGATTCATTTTTCTGTTTTTGAACTCAGTTCCATTATCACATCTAATCACCTTAACTCTGTGATCTACTAGATTTTCTATCCCAGTTATCAAGGACTAAGATGCCAACTAGTCTCTATCCCTTTAGTAGCTAGATGAAAACCATGTAAACCTACTTGTAATTCATCTACACTGACAACTAGGCAATGTATGGAAAAAGAATAAAAGAATAAACTTTCTTCATAAGGCTTTTTCAAATGTTGACCATTAAGTCAATATGTAACATATGTAAGGAAGTTGATTGAGGTCTCTTTAGTTTTGGACTAACCAAGAGGCTATGTGTGCTGTCCTACTTTTTTCAAGCAATACACAAGGTTTGATCATTTTTAAAAAGTTTGAAAGGTAATACCTCTTACAAGATTTCCTTAACCAATTTATTCATGGTTTTAAAATTTAAGTGACCTAGCCTTCTATGCTAAAGTTTAGATTCATCAGATGTGGCTTTTGCAAAAAGGCAAGTTAAACCTAGCTTTAGGAAAATATGTTCTTTAAATGATAAACACCCCCCCCCCCCCCCCCCTCTATACATATTGTTCTTTCTAGGAACTCTAAGTAAAACTTGACTTTCATCCAACTAACTTAAAGTTTGGAGATAAAACAATACATTTTAGTGTCATTAAAAAGAATACACTATTCCTTCTTTATCACCAACATTGTAAGGACACTAAAGAGATTAAACTTTAACTCTTTCACAAAATACACATTTTCAAAATCTAGATTACCAGTTTTAATGGTACATTTTCTTGTGATTTTCCCTCCTTTGAGGTTCCCTTCAAAAGCAACATATCCTCCATCAATCTCTTCATAGTCTGTAAGATAGGACATGTTTCTTGTCATGTGCCTTGAGCATCCACTATCAATTACTCATTGATTCTGTAAATCTATTTGTGGATTACCCTGCACATTAGGTAAGAAAATCAGTTTCTTTTGGGGACCCAAGCCATCATTGACTTGGATCTGCCTTGTGCATCAACATACTCAAACTTTTTAGGGTGATTGATGCACTGTTATGTTTAGAAAAACTGGTCTATATCTTTTTGCTTTGGCTTTCCAACCCAACAAATTTGAGGCCTTACACAAGATTAAAATTATTTCCCTTAACAGCATTAACTACTGCTTTTGGCCTAGCAGTATTAATTTTTTTACCCCTAACAGTATTAACCCTTTGATTAATATTACTGTTTTTAAATGATGTGTTCTTATGAATGGGCCTCTTAACAGTTGAATGTGCTATTTTAGAAAGATATGACATTGGTCTAGCAGCATTCACTGTTGTTTTTGAGTGAGCAGCATTAACTTGTCTAGCAGTATTAACCAATACTGTTGTTTTTGAAATATTTTGTCTAGCAGTATTAATTGATACTAAACCAGACTTCATTAGTACTGCTCTTGGAACCAAGTTCTTTTTAGCACAGGGGTGAGTCTTTTTGGCAAAGTTTTGATGATTCACCCTTTGAGCATTGTTCCAAACAGGTTTTACCATCCTTTGATTTTGAAACTGTTTTTGATGGTAATTGCAATCAACCTGCAAATGATCAAAGCTTCCACACACATAACAGGCCTTATTAAACATCTCAAAATTGCTTCCTAGTTTTTGAGACATCATATTGTTCCAATTTCTTTGATTGCCTCTTGGACTGTGAGTGTTTTGCCTATGTTGCTCAACTTGTTTAACAGTTTTCCTAGCAGTTTTTTCTTGTTGTTTAGATTTGACAAACTCTTTCTTAACAATACTAGGCCTAACTGTTTTCTTTTTAGTTTTAGGCTAAGACACATCCTCTTCCTCATCATCTGACACCTATTCTTTAATACTTGGGGCATCATCATACTTCCTAACTACCTTAGGCTCTTCTTCACTAGACATAGCTTTACAGTTCTCAACTATAGGCTTATAAAAAATCACTATCTAAACAATAAAGATCAAGTCATGTGTTGAGGATTGAAATTTCCCCGTTTAGGGAGGTGGATACTACATTATAATTTCATAGCCTAATACCTTTCTTGCAATTGTCAACTATATGGACACACTCTATGAGATTGTTTAAAACTTTTTGTTTGCATGTTCAAATTTATCCTACTATTAAGTTGAATGCATCCTTTTTCTTTTAGATCTATTTCAAGCTTCTTCCTAAGCTCTCTATAGTTATTTCACTTATATTGAATTTAAATTTTAACCCTTAATATCTTATAAATAAATAGACTCGTGTGCTTCATAAACTTCAAAATTTTCTTCCACTGACTCTAAACCTGTCTTATAACCTATAACCATTAACTCAGATTACTTTAAATCTTTTAATAGTTGATTATTTAAAGATTTAAGAAGTTCAACAATTTCCAAACAAGATTTTGAACAAATAGAATCATTAGATACCTTTGAGTCAGGAATTGAAGATGAAAAAGCCATGAGTGCATAATTAGGCCTTTTCTCTGCCTGATCACTCCAGCCATATCCACCAAGACCATCACATGACACCAAAGTTGTAGAAGTATATGTTTCCACATGCACACTCCTTCTTGAGCTTTCCTTGTTCTTATTGTCTTGATTTCTTAGAGCTCTGCACTCCTAGCAAAATATCCTCTCTTATGGCAGTTGTAGCACTCCACTTTGGACTTATCAAAACCAATAGTCTCATTGCCATTAACAGTAAGATTCCTTCCTGTATTCTTCAAAAACCTTCTTGCCCTCATAGTCAACATGGCCATTTGCCATCTCAAATCCATCTCTTCCATGTCATCTGGATGAATTTGTTGCAAGTCCTCATGTACAAGTTGAGGACTATTTGGTTGACTAGCAAAGAATGCACAAATAACAACATCACTTAAGTTATCAATATTTGTAGAGTAAGCATCATTAACTTGAGTGCTAGCAGTAGAAACTCTATGAGCAGTATTAACTGCTTGAGTAGTATTAACTGCTCCATTAGTGCTGCTAGTGTTGTTATTTGAAGAGGACATAAAAGCCATGTTCTATGTGCTTGAACTTGAGCTAGACATCCCTTTAACTTCTGGTTCATACACCTTGAGGTTGTTGTAGAGATCATCCATGCTCATTGTATCCAAATCAGCTTTATTCCTCCACACAACAGCATGTGTGTTCCACTCAGGTGACAAACTTCTTAATAACTTTTGATTAACATCTTCTTGTGAAAGCTTTCTCCATCTAAAAGATCCATCTAACTCACTGATGCTTTTTAAAGTCCTATCAAAAGTTTGATCAAGCATCTTTGAGCTTGGAGCAGTGAAGTTTTCATATTGCTGCTTTAAGAGATTCCTTTGAGTCTTTCTTGTAGCTGCATTCCCACCAAATCTCTTTTCAACAGCTTCCAACAACTTCTTAGCATCCTTTATAGAGTTAAACTTTAACTGATGTTCATTGGGAATGCCCATTATTGCCGTGTTCCTCTCGCAATGCTATAGGTAAGCACTTAGAAAACTAAGAATCTCGATCCCCTCGACTAGTTACCTCAAAAAGTAGCTAAGTGTTCATTGAGGTGAATTAAAGAATCAAGAGTTTAGAGAAGCCTCATTTTTACCATTATTGAAGATATACGCTCATTACCACTAATATTTTTGTTTTTTTCTCTTTTTCTCATTATTTTTTTATATATTTTAGCAACTAACTAATTTGACTTTCGTTATTTTCATAACCATTAGGGATCATAGAATCAAGAAGCATTTCGATCACGAAAATCGCCCCAAAAAGAGATAAATTCATCGTTCTCAGACTTTTTACTTGCTCAAATCCAAGCTTATAACGAATCACAGTTTAAATATCAGTTAAGATGCTAACACTACTCATATTTGCAACTTGTGAACTTTTCACTCCCGATAATTATTATATCTTAGGTGAATGTGCTATTTTGAATTTCAACCGTGGATCAACATTTTGCAAACTTCTATGTTTCACGTTCCATGCGAGAATAATGAGTTTGAAGGCGAGATCATCCCATGTAGCGACTTTCGTCTCGGCACATCCCAACCTTGCGGCTAAGTGACCAGGCTTTTGACACCCTATAGAGACTAGTATCAGGACTCACGGACCTCAGATTTCAAAAACTCTTAAGTTTCCCGAATATTCGTAGCTTATAAAATAGAATAGTCAAAGTTCAAAGACATATTTGAATTTAACAAAAAGAAATCTATTTATTAATTCAAACTTAATATTAAACATAACATTTATGCAATTGTAACCCTCGACCTTTTAGAAGGATGCAACATCGGTTGTGAGCCGGCAAGATGCAACAAACTTTTATCAGTCTCAGATTTTTATTCTTACTATGGGCTTTTTTTAGAAGACTACCACATCGGTTGTGAGCCGGCAAGAGGTAGTAAACTTTTATCAGCCCACAGTTTTATATCTATTATTATCATATATATATAATATAATGTTTATATATATAATATATATATATATATACTTTACCTTATATAGAGAAGACCTCTTTTTGAAAAATTTAAGTATAAGTTTGAACTAAGACTAAATTTTTGCTATATATACATAAAAAATTGTTGATTTCAGTTTAATCATTCAAAAACATCACGTTATTATTAATCCGGTTAAGAGCTTATGGGAAAAAAGCCACAATTTACTTACATGAGCGATCTTTACAAGATTTTCTCTACTAATCCTTGTTTAGCATCTAGCTCATACTTAACACTATCATTTTTCGTTCTTCGCGAGTTTCGCGAACGCTTAGCCTGAAAGTTAAGGAACAAGCTAGAGCTCAACACGCTAGTCGGGTCTAATTTTTACTCTTTATTCTACCCGCAGGAAAAGTCAATAGTTGTGATAAAATTACACTTTTTTAAAAATAAATCATTTTTTTGAACAATTTTGGTGGGTAAAACGGGAATTACCCGAAAACAAACGGCTGTAGGCAAAATCAAATCGCTAGATTCCCCCCCCCCCATACTAAAACTACACATTGTCCTCAATGTGAGATGTCACCCCCATACTAATTTCAAGGCAATTAAAGTATTTGGGGTTCTCTACGAAATCTAAAGCAATTTATTAAGTATACTAAAGATAAACGATAATCGATAGATTAGGATATTGGATTCCCTAAATGAAGCTGAGGATATGAAGCTCGAATGTATGAATGAACAAAACCATGAGCACGAGAATCTTCAAAATCCGGGTATCCTGGACATAAAATCACAAAACATAAACCATGAGAAAGGAAAAGGCGAGCCTCCTCACATCATTTGTTAGAAAATAGATAAGAAGATAGAAATGCTTGTTTTTGTTAACCGAGTCACGAGCTTGACTCGACCCCGAATTAAGTTGTCCATGGGGGAGCAAAATGGAAAAGAAAATCTCAATCGGGCTTTCATTAATCTTTGGATAAACATTAAAGCACATGAAAGTTCCATCCCGATGAGATACCACCGGCTCTAAGTGGAGATGTCGGGGTTAAAAATGGTGTCTTCACTCCCAGTAGAGAGAAGTAAAGGAGAATCCGCAGGGTAGGTGAGAAACGGGAGAAAAGTCCGAATGACAAATGTGAAGGAATCGTCATCTTCAACATTTTGAGAAACATTAATCTCACCTCCCCCTGAGTCAAAACATTCATCTTCATTAAGCGTATCAAAATTGTTTATCATGGCTGTATCAGGCTCAACGTTTAAGCAAATCTCATCATCTGGTGGTTCCGGAGGAGGACGAGGAAATGACGGATCGAAATGAAATGATTAAAACTCGGGAAGTTCCAAAAGGGGGTCATTTGAATTATCAGAAATAAAAACGCTAGTCAACCCTCCCTGATCGGGCTCAATCTAAAAAAGAAACGAATCATACTCAGGAAGAGAGTTATTAGCATGAGTAGTGGTACTGCCACTTCTCGTCTCTTCCGTATGATTGCTAAAAGCTCTCGAAATTCGGGTTAAGAATATCCAAATGAGAAAGAGAATGAATCAATCTCCTTAAACAAAGAATCACTATCCGTGACAGGAATAGGAAATAAGGAGGTAGACTTGAGCACACGATCAGGAGAGGGTTGTCATTCAAAGCTTCGATATTAGTAATAAGACGATGGACGTTTAATAATTTCTCACGAAGAATAACGTCTTGGATTTGAAAATATCTCTAGTCAAACTCGTTTTCTCTTGGTTTCAACATCATTTACTTCCTCTAATGCTAAGTACTCGCATGTCTCAAAATTCATTCGTCATTCACTTGAAAGTATCATCAATGTTGGAATCGGGGGATAAAATCTCAGAATGATCGCTCAAAGTATCAAAAGTGGAAGAATCTTCACAAACGGGCACATCACACTTATCTTCGGAAATACCCTCAAACTCACTTGGGATTGGGTCAAGGTTCTTAACACTAGACTTTATTAATTCATCTGATTCCATTTCCGGAATAGTGCTAAGATACTCATCCCCCATACTTAGAGAATTTTCGGACTCCTCGATCGGTAGGTCGGGTGTGATTGCTTTAGGCCTTCTCCATATAACAGTATACTCATCATCGTCATCATCGAAGTAGAAAAGCGGACGATTCCAGCTTGGACAATTAATATATTCTGAAAACTCTTCACTGATATTTCGCACATCTTCAAGGAGTTTACTCATCAATTCTTGAATATCCTCTTGTCGATATTGCTTGTCCATCAAAGCATCTTTAATTTCGCCAAAACTTTCCCAAGCTATCAATATAACCTTTGGTGTTACTCCAAAAGGTATACGACTAAACTTCCTTAAGAAAGTGCACACGTCTTTCAAAAAGTTGTCTCTAGCTTCTTCATCATCAATCATAGAAGAATTCCAATATGGAATAAAACTTTGAGCTGTCGTCTCCTTCTTTTCTTGTTGGCTTCCTTTAAGACTTTGCAAATCATCCATAAGTTTAAGAAGCAATTCTTGCATAACTCCAGGTTGATTCTGCTTTTCTCTTATAGTCTGCTTAATCTTATGAAATCTCTCCTCAGCAAGCAATAGAGCCATGCACTTTTCATTGGGAGGTATATGATCATACTCCTTTAAAAAGGCTTATATAGCTTCCATTAAGTCGTTACGAGCTTGCAAAATTTCTCTACTTGTCTCTTGAGGAAGATAATTAACGGGCAACTGCGGGAGTTGATATTCGTCAAAACCAAAAGAATTAGGATCATAGCAAGAATTTTGCTCATAATAATCTTCATTCATTGGTTGACATTGAAAAGTTTCATGAGGGCCCCCGCAGTTTTCACAACAAAGATATTGTTGAGAAGAACTTTGAGAATTTTGTGGAAAATAATTATCATTAAAGTTTTGATTGTAACACGGTTCCGGCTCATAAACAAACGGGAACTGTGGTGAACAATCATAACCATAATGAGCATTATTTCCACATAACTCACACAAGTAAGTCTCAAACTGGAGTTGTGGAGGGTGGTCGGAAAAATATTGAGAAATACGAAAAAAAAAAGAAAAAAAAATAATTTTCCGATTACATCATGGACAAAATGAACCGACAAATCGCTCTCCACACCCATAGCAAGGTTGATAAAATGAAAACATGTCGAAGAATTAATCGAATAAGACGGTAAAGAGAATAAGAATTAAACGAATAAGAGGACCGAGAAGAATATTTATAGATTTTTCAAATAATACATAAGGAAAAATAAGAAAGAAAAATATTTTTGGATATATATATATATATATATATATATATATATACTTTAAGATAAAAGGAAAATATTTTTGGACCCGGGTTCGTTCCCCGGCAGCGGCACCAAAAATTTGATACACCCAAATACGTATATATATAATATATATAGTATAATAGGATATAATCAATAATAATATAGTAAGTATTTCCGTCGGGTTCTAGAAAAACGCTTTTTACCAAAGCAATTTCAAAAACCTTCCGGGTCGTTTCCTCGGCGAGAGGTGAATGGAATTCTACGGGAATATTGGGAGTCGAGTTTGAATGTCATAAAAGTTTTGGAATTGGTTCCTAAATCTACTAAAAGGGAAAGCATGTAAAAAGGAAGCTATACTAGAATTAAGAGCACAATTAAATTCTAAAATTTAAAACTACAAGATTATACTAAAAATGATCTAAAAATATAAATGACGAAAATGCTTGCTAAGTGACGTGAAATGTTCATTAAGTGCGGATTAGGTTCAAGAAATTAAATGAAAAGTAAAATAAAATGCTTTAAAATAAATGACGAGTAATTAAATTGCATTAAAAGTAATTGACGGTATGTAAATTGGAAAATTCTAATGACTATTAATTTTTTAAACCTTTTTAAAACCGCACTTAAATTACAAATCACTAAATCACTTAACAAGCATTAATTTAACTACTCGTTACTCATAATGATAAAATAAACAAAGCTAAATATTTTAAAAATAAGCTATACTAATTAATTGAAAAAGGATAGAAAATGGAACCGAATTGAAGAGCCGCAATTAAACGTAAACCACCCGATTTATTTAGCTAAAACAAATAATCAAATTCGGTCTAGCTAAATAAACCCTTAAGCTCCGCGCCTCATGAGTTGACCGGTACCAAAAGCAAGAAAATTAAAACACAAACAGTTATCATATAACAACATTTGCAATTCTACTCACTCTACTTGTTAATCACAGATCCAATTAAGGCCCGAACAATCATACATGGCCCAAAATAATTCAAATGTTGTCCATTAATGAATTTATACATACCAAACGAATGGGCCTAATTACCAGTGCAAGCCCGATATCTAAATTCTACAAGTCTTTCAATAACAAATGCTTGAAATTATTACAATTTTGGAAAAAATAAATCTTAATAGCTACGACCAATTTAAAAAATATTAATGAAACAGTCTATGAACAAGCATTTTTTAAATTTCTCGGCGAATGAGTTTTTGACTCTAAACATTCTAAATCCGAGATCTAATCCATAAACCATGATTTAAAAACTAGCACTTAATTCAATGATTAAGCTCTAAAACCTTATAAGCGAGATTATAAACTTCTAATAATAATTCAACAAGCTCAAGAAGATATGCAAACGATTCAATTTTTTAAACCAAATAAGCTCTAGTCGAGATCCAAATTAGCAAATTGAATTCTAAACTAAAATCGCAAAGTAAGCCAACATTTATCCCAATCGAGCATTAGACTAAATCAAAAAAAAACTCAAGAACAACGAACAAAGTAAACTACTAAGCTTAACCGAACATTCTTAATCAAATAAGCATTCAACGAAAGCTTTTAGATATTTTAAGCTCAAACTAATTCGACTAAGCTATTACTCAGCTTATTCGAGTTATAAACTAACTCGAGGCTTATTTGAAAACTTATTTGATCTAAACTTATTAGAGAAAGGGATAGACAAGACAAATAAGCTAAAGGATAGCTTATTACTTTCGGTATTCTTTCCTTAATAAGCCAGAAAACAAGACAGAAAAATAGGCTAAAGAGGAAACTTATTTCGATGAGCTAATAAGAGATGATAAAGAAAAAGGAGCAACAAATATAAGCCATAAATCTCAACACATTCTTCATTATCAATAAGCTCAAGATCTAAGTTACAATAGTACCAAATAAGCTTCTAATCATCCTTACAATAAGCTCTGAAAAAAAAACAAAATAAGCTATATCTAATATCTAATAAATCTCTATATGCTTTGTTTTTTAATGAAAAACAGGATTTTTAATTATGCAAATAGTACTGTTATTGTCAATAAAGATCTTGGTATGCATAAAATTATACCCATAATCAAGTAGTTGATTCTGAATCCAAAGCACTTGTCCACAACAACTTGAAGCAGCCACATACTCAGCTTCTGTTGTGGAATTTGCAACCACTGTCTGTTTCTTGCACTGCCATGATATTAATCTACATCCAAGGAATTGACAACCTCCTGTTGTAGACTTCCTATCTAAGCTTGCTCCAGCATAATCACTATCAGTGTATGCTACCAAATCAAAAGGAGAATCTTTTGGATACCAAAGGCCTAATTTTGGTTGACCTTTTAAGTACCTAAAAACCCTTTTCACAGCATGAAGATGTGAAACCTTTGGATTGACTTGGTATCTAGCACATGTACACACTACAAACATATGTCAGGTCTTGAAGATGTAAGATACATCAATGAACCAATCATTGACCTATACATATGAACATCCACTTCTTCACCATCTTTATCCTTGAGCAGAGGCTTTTGAGTTTCCATTGGTGTACTTGCAGTCTTGACTTCTGTAAACCTAAATTTCTTTAAAATTTTAGCAACATATTTATCTTGACTAATAAATATGTCATCTTTCTTCTACTTTACTTGTAATCCCAAGAAAAATGTAAGTTCTCCCATAGAACTCATCTCAAATTTCTCATGCATCAACTTCTCAAGTGTAATGCATAGCTCCTTCTTTGTTGAACCAAAGATGATATTATCCACATAAACTTGGACCAGCAAAATATCACCTTTGTGCCTTTTGATGAATAAGGTCTTGTCAATTTTCCCTCTTTGAAACCCATTGTCCAACAGATATGTTGACAAGGTTTCATACCAAGCTCTAGGAGCTTGATGTAGTCCATACAGTGCTTTTTCAACCTTGTATACTCTATCAGGAAAGTCTGGATCTTCAAATCCTGGTGGTTGACATACATACACCTCTTCTTCAATCTTCCCATAGAGAAAAGCACTTTTTACATCCATTTGATACACCATAAAATCTTTAAATGAAGCATAAGCTAAAAATAGCCTAATTGCTTTAATTCTTGCAACAGGGGCAAAGACTTCATCATAGTCAATCCCTTCTTCTTGTGTGTACCCTTGAGCAACCAATCTTGCTTTATTTCTTATCACAATTCCCCTTTCATCCTTTTTATTCCTGAAAACCCATTTAGAGCCTATAGCCCTTTTTCCATTTGGTAAATCCACTAAAGTCCAAACTTCTTGTAACTTGAATTGTAGAAGCTCTTCCTGCATAGCCTCTATCCAGCTTGGATCCTTCAATGCATGAATTACCTTTTTGGGTTCTTCCTGTGATAAAAAGCAAGCAAACAAGCAGTTTTGAAGGTCTTTATGGTTTGTTCTTTGTTGAATAGTACTAACAAACCCATGTTCCTCCAAATTCTTTGACATCTTTCTTGTTTGTGTAGCTGATTGCAAATCTCCAATCACTTGATCAAGAGGATGATCTTTATGAATTCTTGTAGTTGGATTAGGACTGACTTGGATTGTTGTATCCAAATTGTTCATGTCAGCCACTGCACCATCATCTTCATCATCTCTTGAGAAGTCAAATATGCTATCATCTTCTAAAGCAGGCATATTTAGATCAAATGGAAGTTCAATGCTTGTTTTTTCACCAACAGCATTAACCTTATTTGTGCCAGCAGCATTAACAGTTGAACTAACAGTATTAACATTGTTAGTGCTGTTAACATTATCTTCCTTCTCTTGATCTTTACATTTACTATCTTTTCTTGGATCTTCATCAACCTTCTTTCCATCATCACTTGAAGGTTTGGATCCATCATCATGAGAACTCTTTGGATCTTAGGAATATGGTGGATCAGCAGTCCATAATGGTAGCAAAATATAATCTTTAACAGGTTCTGTCTCCTTTCTAGCTTGACCTGCATTATCACTTGCTTTTATACCTACAAAACCATTAGACTGTGTACCTGCAACAATTGGCTCATAATTCATTGTTCTTGTTAGTGCATCAATATCAAATAGCCAATCTGGTCTACTACCTACAACATTAGGTGTACTCTCACTAAACCTAATATGTAAGTTTTCTTCCACTATCCTTGTTCTACTATTGAATACTCTAAAGGCTTTACTATTCAAAGAGTATTCAACAAAGAAACCTTCATCAGCCTTACCATCAAATTTGCCTAAGTGATCGATGGTATTGAGAATGGTAACAGGACACCCAAATGGTCTCATAAAACTTAAAGTTGGTGTTCTACCATGAAAAAGTTCATATGGGGTCTTGTTATGAGGCTTAACTACTGACATTCTATTTTGCACATAGCAAGCAGTATTAACTGCTTCAGCCCAAAAAGTAGTTGGCAACTTAGAATCAGCTAGCATAGTCCTAGCAGCCTCAATTAGTGTCATATTCCTTCTCTCAGCAACTCCATTTTGTTGAGGAGTTCTAGCTACACTAAATTGTCTCAAAATACCATTCATTTCACAAAACTGATTCATTTCTCTGTTTTTGAACTCAGTCCTATTATCACATCTAATCACCTTAACCTTGTGATCTACTAGATTTTCTATCCCAGTTATAAAGGACTTAAGAATGCCATTAGTCTCATCCTTAGTAGCTAGAAAGAAAACCCATGTAAACCTACTGTAATCATCTGTGACAACTAGGCAATACATTTTCTTCTTAAGGTTTTTTACAAATGTTGGACCAAACAAGTCCATATGCAACAAATGTAAAGGAAGACTGATTGAGTTCTCTGTTTTGGACTTACAAGAGGCTCTGTGCTGCTTTCCCTTTTGACGCAACACAAGTTTGATCATTTTTAAAAAGTTTGGAAGGTAAACCTCTTACAAGATTTCCCTTAATCAATTTATTCATGGTTTTAAAATTTAAGTGACCTAGCCTTCTATGCCAAAGTTTAAATTCATCAGATGTGGCTTTTGCAAAAAGGCAAGTTAAACCTCCTTTAGGAACTATGTTCTTTAAATCAACACTATACATATTGTTCTTTCTAGGAACTCTAAGTAAAACTTGACTTTCATCAATTAACTTGAAGTTTAGAGATAAAACAATACATTCAGTGTTATTAAAAAGAACACTATTCTTTTTATCACACATTTGTGAGACACTAAAGAGATTAAACTTTAACTCTCTCACAAAATACACATTTTCAAAATCCAGATTACCAGTTTTAATGGTACCTTTTCCTGTGATTTTCCCTTCTTTGGGGTTCCCTCCAAAAGCAACATATCCTCCATCTATCTCTTCATAGTCTGTAAGATAGGACATGTTCCCTGTCATGTGCCTTGAGCATCCACTATCAAGCACTCCTTGAGCCTGTAAATCCATTTGTGGATTGCCCTGCACATTAGATAAGAAAATCAGTTTCTTTTGGGGACCCAAGCCATCACTGACTTGGATCTGCCTTGTGCATCAATATAATCAAACTTTTTTAGGGTGATTGATGCACTATTGTGTTTAGAAACATGGTCTAAAACTTTGTGCTTTGGTTTCTAAACCCAACAAGCTGAGGCCTTAACAACATTAAAATTATTTCCCTTAACAGCATTAACTACTGCTTTTGGCCTAGCAGTATTAAATTTTTTACCCCTAACAATATTAACCCTTTGATTAATATTACTGTTTTTAAATGTTGTGTTCTTATGAATGGGCATCTTAACAGTTGAATGTGCTATTTTAGAAAGATATGACATTGGTCTAGCAGCATTCACTGTTGCTTTTGATTGAGCAGCATTAACTTGTCTAGCAGTATTAATTGATACTAACCCAGACTTCATTAGTACTGCTCTTGGAACCAAGTTCTTTTTAGCACAGGGGTGAGTCTTTTTAGCAAAGTTTTGATGATTCACCCTTTGAGCATTGTTCCAAACAGGTTTTACCATCCTTTGATTTTGAAACTGTTTTTGATGGTAATTGCAATTAACCTGCAAATGATCAAAGCTTCCACACACATAACAGGCCTTATTAAACATTTCAAAATTGCTTCCTAGTTTTTGAGACATCATATTGTTCCAATTTCTTTGATTGCCTCTTGGACTGTGAGTGTTTTGACTATGTTGCTCAACTTGTTTAACAGTTTTCCTAGCAGTTTTTGTTGTTGTTTAGATTTGATAAACTCTTTCTTAACAATACTAGGCCTAAAAATTTTCTTTTTAGTTTTAGGCTGAGACACATCCTCTTCCTCATCATCTGACACCCATTCTCCAATAATTGGGTAGTATATTTTTTGTTGTTTGATATAACAAAACTTTTTTTTTAGTTGTTTAGATTTAACAAACTCTTTCTTAACAATACTAGGCCTAAAAATTTTCTTTTTAGTTTTAGGCTGAGACACATCATCTTCCTTATCATCTGACACCTATTCTTTAATACTTAGGGCATCATCATACTTCCTAAATACCTTAGGCTCTTCTTCACTAGACATAGCTTTATAATTCTCAACTACAGGCTTATTAACAAACTCATCTAAGTCAGGTGTTGGAGGCATGAAATTTCCTGTGTAGGGAGGTGGAACTGCATTATAATTTTCATAGCATAAACCTTTCTTGCAATTGTCAACTATCTGATACTGTATGAGCTTGTTCAAACTTTTAGATGCATGTTCAAATTTATCTACATTAAGTTGAATGTCATCTTTTTCCTTTTGAACTATTTCAAGCTTCTTCCTAAGCTCTCTAATAGTTATTTCTACTATATGAATTTCAAATTTTAAGCCCTTAATATCTTGTAAATAAATAGACTCATTTGCTTTATAAACTTCAAGTTTTTCTTCCACTGACTCTAAACCTGTCTTATAACCTAGAACCATTAACTCAGATTTCTTTAAATCTTTTAATAGTTGATCATTTTGAGATTTAAGAAGTTTAACAGTTTCCAAACAAGATTTTGAACAAATAGAATCATTGGATACCTCTGAGTCAGGACTTAAAGATGAGAAAGCCATGAGTGCATAATTAGGCCCTTCCTCTGCCTGATCACTCCAGTCATATCCACCAAGACCATCACATGACACCAAAGCTGTGGAAGTAGATGTTTCCACAGGCACACTCCTTCTTGAGCTTTCCTTGTTCTTGTTGTCTTGATTTCTTGGAGCTCTGCACTCCCTAGCAAAATGTCCCCTCTTGTGGCAGTTGTAGCACTCCACTTTGGACTTATCAAAACCAATAGTCTCATTGCCATTAACAGTAAGCTTCCTTCCTGTATTCTTCAAAAACCTTCTTGCCCTCATAGTCAACATGGCCATTTGCCATCTCAAATCCATCTCTTCCATGTCATCTGGATGGATTTGTTGCAAGTCCTCATGTACAAGTTGAGGACTATTTGGTTGACTAGCAAAGAATGCACAAATAACAGCATCACTCAAGTTATCAATATTTGTAGAGTTAGCAGCATTAACTTGAGTGCTAGCAGTAGAAACTCCATGAGCAGTATTAACTGCTTCATTAGTGCTGCTAGTGTTGTTATTTGAAGAGGACACAAAAGCCATGTTCTGTGTGCTTGAACTTGAGCTAGACATCCCTTTAACTTCTGGTTCATACACCTTGAGGTTGTTGTAGAGATCATCCATGCTCATTGTATCCAAATCAGCTTTATTCCTCCACACAACAGCATGTGTGTTCCACTCAGGTGACAAACTTCTTAATAACTTTTGATTAACATCTTCTTGTGAAAGCTTTTCATCCAAAAGCTCCAACTGACTCACAAGCTTTTGAAGCCTATCAAAAGTTTGATCAAGCATCTCTGAGCTTGGAGCAGTGAAGTTTTCATATTGCTGCTTTAAGAGATTCCTTTGAGTCTTTCTTGTAGCTGCATTCCCACCAAATCTCTTTTCAACAGCTTCCAGCAACTTCTTAGCATCCTTTATAGAGTTAAACTTTAACTGATGTTCATTGGGAATGCCCATCATTAAAGTACTTCTAGCTTTCACCTCTAATCTTCTCTTGAGCGTTTTCTTCAGCAGATGTAATAGGCAACTGTGTCATAGACTCCTTCATAATTTTTGTTTTGCAAGGTTACACCGTTATCAGAGGGGTGGGGTATGACTTCAGGGCACAGGCAATAGTCTATCATTTAGATATATTGTTCAATCCTCATCCTCCATGTCTCATACTTACCAGGTTTGAGCATGGGAACTTTGAATGCAGCCACCATGTGTACAGAATCTTGATCCATATCTTTTTGGCAAAAGATCTTGTGTATAAAAACAAGTTCTTCTTATTTAAAGCTTCTCAACAAGCTCGATACCACTTTGTTGATCCCACTTTAAATAGATCGAAATTCCTTATGTATAACAACCTTTTATTTTGACAAATAACACAGAGCTAATATGGGTATTATTTTCATAGTACCACAGTCATAATCATAGAAAATGACTCGTAAAGAGACGTTTTGGAAAATTTAGTTATCATTTATTTATTCATCAGAGTTTTACAAAAAAGTCCCAAAAACCAGAAACGATAAATGTTGGAATGATAATATTTAGCCATCCTTCAATTCCGTGCCCACCTTGCAATAAGTTGCTCAATTACCTGATATAAACAAGCAAAAAGGTCAACACAATGGTTGAGTGAAATTCATAGGTTTATGATAAATAGTTTGAATACAAGTTTAATAGTGGGTTACGTTGTTATATACCCATAGTTTGTAATAATTGCATACATTTACAATTATTATGGAAAACAGTATTAATGCCCTAAGCTCATGACATCGGAGCCTTGAGATAATCAATAATCACAAGTAGTTGCCCCAACGGGTGCCTTTGCTAAAACACCCGCATAGTTATTCAAATGAAGTGTGTTTGGTTACCAACAGTATAGTTAACATCCAACGGTCAAGTTCAGTCCAAAAATATCATTCACAAATTTGCCCGCTTACCCCGCAAAGTAAATAACGGTTCAGATAGTGGGTCTAATGGCAAAATGGACTTATAGCAGATAATGCATCAGGATAGCATACAGGTGTAAATAATAACTTTATTCATGGTTTATATCCACATGTATACCCTCGCAAATTTATAAAACAATCAAAAGAATTAGGAAATTCGAGTGCTATGAACTCACCTAACAAGAAAATCTGATTGATGGCAAAAGTATAAATCAAGGTGAAAGTAACGAGCCTCAGTCACGCAACATGTGATAAATGTCAAGTCATAGTTTGATTGTTTATAGTTCAAAGCTTAATATTGACGGTTATTTTAGTTGATTAGTTATAAAATAGTGTATCACTTTTCGGGCTATCATAATTAGAGTCATGTAGTAAATGTTTGAGGGCCCATGACACGTTAAATCGAATCCAGCAAACTCATCAAAACGTAGTACTCAAATGAACCCCTCAATTAAATTCCCCAGTAATGTTGATACGATCAGATTTTGAGTTTCTTTAAAAGTTAGTCGATGATATATTACGTTTAAATATATAACGTATTTAATTTATAAGGCGTCGATCGAGGATTAATAACGATAAATGTATCGGGATTTAATAAAATTTAGTTTTATAATATTTATATATATTTTTATAATTTATATAAAAATAGTTTATTTTATAATTTTAAGAATGAAAAAATGGCAATATATACCCTTGATTTATAAACTTTTACAAGTTTAGTCCTTTATATATAAAGCATATATATATTAAACCTTTAACTTTGAAACTTGAGCCAAGATAGGCCCTTTAGTTATAACGTTAGAATAATGACATTTTCGCGCCCACTAGTATTCTACACAATATTAAACAAGAGTAACGATATATACCTCCTTGCATGCAAAAGTTTTACACACTCAAGATCCCATACAACGCGCCATGCAAGCGTTTTTAAAGAGGATCCAAATAATATTTGACAGCGGATTCTCGCTTACATAGAATCCAGCGCCAAAAATAAGAAGTTTTAAACCACAAATCGAAACAGATTAAACAAGGATTCGTTATCTAGAAAATCAAAACTGTCATTTTTGGTTTTAACCAGAAACACATAGTTTGAGAGAATTCAAGCTTAAAAAAGAGTTCATATAGGGAGGATCTAAGAAAGTCTTATGAACATTCTAATACATATTATGAGCTTATTGAACAAGATTTTGAGCTTACTTGAGCTAAAATGGGTCGAAATGGGGTTTTCAGTTCGGCCTCTAGTAATAGACTTTAAGGATTATTTTTTCTTGATATCTTTGCTGCTATTCGATCGTTAGGACCTTCTACTTCTTCCTTGGCTGAGGTAGAACTCCATTTGTGTGATTATTGTAGTTTGAGATGGATTTGAATATATAGGGTGAAAACCTTGGTGCCTAAGTTTCTTAGTGGCTAAGGGTCAAGGAATGTCTAAGTGGTAATAAAATGCTAGGGAAGAGTCATTGAGGGGGTTAGAAGGGTACTAAGAAGTTGGGGATTGGTTGGAGGGTTCGGTTGTATGGAATGACAAGAGGTGACAAGGTTCAAACTTCGTGCTAAGGTGGCAATGGAGGTGTTGCTAATCTCATTGGTAGTTGTAGTGGATGTCATAAGGTGCTTGAGTATTAAGTGCTAGCTGGATTGAAAATGGGTCAAAATGAATAAATGAGGAGGTTGTCGTGTTGGTTTCTTGTTCGGTATGTAGGGTCTTTTGGTTTAAATTCAAGTTAGGGAGTTTAGGGTTTTAAGATTAGTTTCTAAGGTTAGGATTAGTTTTAGGAATAAGGTTTAGGGTTTAGATTATGGTTATTGGGGCTTAGTTTTGAAGTTTAGGGTTTAGTTAGTTTTAAGTAAAATTATGATTTTATGGTTTTCATTTAGGTTTTGTAATTTAGTTTTAGGGTTTTAGGATGACTTAGGTTTAGGCTTATTAGGGATTAGATATTGTTCATTGATTGTTGTACCATGTACTAAAGGGGGTGGTACAAAATCAAGAATGAAAACAGATTAAAATGGCAAGTGTTTGAGAATTCATGCTTGTGTGATTTGTACATTGGTATTTAGGACTTTTACATTTAACTTGGAGGGAATATATGAATTCAAATTATGCATTGTACACTATACATAATTTATCTTGAAGGCTTGCAATTCATTTTATCTTTAACATTACATATAATTAGGTTTGATATTAACGTTTAACAATTTAAAGTCATTTTGATATAACATTTGGAAAAGTATGGTTAATGCTAATGGTACTTAGTAAAAATGATATTAAGATATATACTTGACATATTAGGATGTTTACATGATATAAACATAGATATAGATGGCATTGGTAGAGGTTACGTGAGCTCGTTACTTTAGTTTATGCAATTACGATTGCAAAATGGAAATAATACGAAAAATTCCCATAAAAAGGTGGTATATAAAGATGTTACATTGCATCTAATTTAATAGATGGATAATACATTGCATCTAATTTAATAGTTGGATAATTACATTGATGAAAATTTGCGGGTTGTTACAGTCCCCCTTCCTTAAAGAAATCTTGTCCTGAGATTTAGTTGGACATTGAAGTGATGTTGGAAAAAAGATGTGGATACTTGGCACGAATTTCATCTTCGCGTTCCTATGTAAATTCTGGTCCCTCTGTTTAAGAGTCCCTTGACTTTGATTATAGGAATACAACTTTGTCTTAATTGCTTGATTTCTCGATCCATAATTTCCACTGGTTCTTCCATAAAGTTGAGTTTGTCATCAAGCCGAAGCTCTTTCATTGGAATGACGAGAGATTCGTCAGATAAGCATTTCTTTAGATTAGAAACGTGAAAGGTATTATGGACATTATTGAGCTCTTCAAGAAGCTCAAGTTTCATGAAATATTTCTGGTCTCGTGAGTTGAACATCTCCGAGTGTTTTTTAATGCATTCTTCTTCCTCTGCCCAGCAAACGAGGATCTGCACTTTCGACCATGAAGTGCCTCAATGTGCTACCTTAATATGGCATCGGTAACTGTTTTATTTGTAATACAATTCTACAATGTAAGTGTTTTACCCCAACCTTTTCCAAAATCTATAATCACAGGCTCGAAGCATTTCATCGAGGTGTTTAAACGTTTCATTCCACTTTGACCATTGGTTTCGGGTGATATTCCGTACTCATGTCCTACTTGAAGTATCCCAAAGCACTTTGCAATGACTGCCAGAGATCTGGATTATGAATCACCTTCACGATGCCGAGAGATAGATATTGGCACGCTATACCGGGAGACTATTTCTTTGATGTACAACCTTGTAAGGGTTCCATACTATCTGTCTCTCGGATAGGGATGAAATGTGCGGATTTGGTAAGGTGATCAATAATGACCCAAATTGTGTCATGTCCATTTGATGTTTTTGGAAGTTTTGTAACGAAATCCATCGTTATTCTCTCCCACTTCCACATAAGAATTTCTGGTTCTACCAGTAAGCCGGATTGCTTCTGACATTCTGCCTTAACTCTAAAACATGTCAAAAATTTGCCAACATATTCAGCGATGATTGCCTTCATGTTAGGCCACTAATAGAGTTTCTTTAGATCTTGATACATCTTTTCAGAACCCGGGTGGCTGGAATACTTCGATTTATGAGACTCGTGCATGATTGAGTTTCTTAGATTACCAAAGAGTGGTAACCAACTTCGATTCTAGATAAACGGAGTTTCTATCAAGACGCGATTCAAATTCTTGTTCCATTCCTTAGCTTTAAGGTTTACTTCTTTGAGTGCTTCGTTTTGGGCTTGGAGGATTTGTGATGGTAATTTTGGATGAAGGGTCATGACTAATGATCTGACTCGGAGTGGTTTAATTCGTTCCTTCCGGCTTAAGGAATCTGCTACAACATTTGCCTTTCCAGGATGGTAGCGAATCTCACAATCGTAATCTGCAAGCAATTCTAACCAACGGCGTTATCTCATGTTCAACTCTTTTTGATCAAGAATATGCTGAAGACTTTTATGATCAGTGAACACAATACACTTTGTGCCATAGAGATAGTGTCTCTAAATTTTAAGAGCAAATACTACTGCTCCTAATTCGAGATCATGTGTGGTATAGTTCTCTTCATTAGGCTTGAGTTGTCGGGATGCATATGCAATAACTTTTTCTCTTTGGATTGACACTACTCCCAGTCCTTGATGGGATGCATCACAGTAAACGACAAAGTCATCGTTTCCTTCTGGTAATGCTAAGATTGGAGCTTCACAAAGTTTCTGTTTTAGCAATTGGAAAGCTGACTCTTGGTCTTCTCCCCAATTATACTTCTTGTTTTTCTAGGTTAATTCAGTCAAGGACTTTGCGATCTTTGAAAAATCTTTGATAAATCTCTGATAGTAGTCGGAAAGTCCTAAGAATTGGCGTACTTCTGTAGGCGTGGTAGGAGATGCCCAATTCTTAACTGCTTCAATCTTGGCGGGGTCAACATGAATTCCTTGACTATCAATTACGTGCCCAAGAAACTGCACGATACTGATCCAGAAATCACACTTAGAGAACTTGGCATACAATTTCT
>BQNB010045162.1:0-44451 GCA_026074375.1 Tanacetum coccineum
CTTGGAAGCTAGGGTTTGTTTGCTAAACAAGGGTTTAGATCTTGTTGTTCATCACCATACATCATACTAAGGTTACCTAAAAACCTTAATCTCTTTACATTTGTGATTTTATGCATATATGATGTTTGTATAATTATCACCATCTAAGAAAATTATTTACTTGTAAAAATGGATTTTTACACTTGGTTATGATTTGGTATACTTTGACATATGTTATATGAATGTTAACATCATGTTATAATGGATGTATAAGTATTGTACAAGTGTGGTTTATGTATAAAAAGGATATATAAACTAGTTACCTAAAAAGTATACTTATTAAAGATTATGGACAATTAGGTATTTAAACATATGGATCTTGTGATTCTTGGACAAAATTTGGATAAATTATGTACTAGGGACCCTAAGTATGTAAGACGCATGGTATAAGTGGTTGTAAAGGACTTGTAACAAAGTGACTAAACTAAAAAGTTATAAAAATAAATTTTAAACACATTTTGAGAAAATGATAAAAAGTGGCTGTTTGAAATTCGAAAATAACATATATATGTTATATTTTTATAAAATACTAAACGTCATAAGGATCGTGGGCATGTAGATAACTCGAAAAACCAATTTATAACGAAGGAGATACGCTAATTTTAAGTTATACGTTAATTAAACACGTTTATAAAAGAAATTTTTTATAAAAACTTATTACTATTCATGTCTAATGAAAATATATACATATTTTTCACAGATAATGCATAATTTTAGAATTCCAAAACAATAAGGATCATAACTTTAGGATCAATAATGAAGGAATTATGGATTTTTCACGTTTACGACAATAAATACTTTTATAAAAATAATTTTATAAAAGTTACTGTTCACATAAGTAAATTACATTTTTAAAACATCATTAATTAGATAAAACTTTTAATTACGAAGACGTGCTCTAAAAAATCACTAAAAACGGAGATAAAACGAATAAAATACGACGTTTACGAGTTTACGATAACTAAATTTATAGAAATAAATTTATAAAAGTCCATGAACAGTCAAAAGTACTGTTCACCAGAGGACTCAAATATTGAAAATATAATATTTTGATACAACATCTTAATACGAAAGCTTGGACGTAAGAAACATATCAAACAGGCTTAAAACGAGAAAATTACTTCGTTTTTACTAAGGAAATATTTATAAACTTTTTAATTTTATAAATATGATTTTACAAACGTGATTAGATGGTGATGTAGCTATATAGAATTATATATGGTAGTAGTTATTCAAAGTTCTTAGTATTTATACGACCTATACTTAATTAGGTTGCATTCAGGCGTTTACGTGACGCATTTTTCTGTTGTGACACACTTTGTTGATTTAATTCACTCGAGGTGAGTTCATAGCCCCATGTTTTACATTTATAATGATTTACAAGTTTTTAGGTGAGAACATGTTTTGGTTTACAATTCGACGTAAGTGAACATTTCATATTTAAACTGATTACGTGTTTACCTAAGTAGCGATAACCCAATGAGCCCATTATCATGAACTGTTAAATTACTTGATTATAAGCGCGAATGTTATAAATAGATCTATTTGGGGGTGACGCCCCCGTTCGGGTGATTAGCTATCACTGGACAAACGAACGTACACCATGTCGGATTTGGGATGTTCTGGGTTAGGACATCATCAAGGGCCATGTAGGTAATTTATATTGCAATTCATATATGTCGAGCTTCAGTGTCATGAGCTTAGAGAAACGTAATTACATTTTTGTGATGTTTACATTTGATGTATTATCACGGGGGAGATCTTTCGGTCCTACACTTATATAATTTATAAACCTATGAATTAACCAACATTATTGTTGACGTTTTAAAGCATGTTTTCTCAGGAGGTCAATGAGATACAAGACAAGGGATACATTGGTGGTCGTTATTTTGGAAGTCATTTGCATTCAAGATTTGGTTGCATTACATTTTGGAGAGACATCTGTTATAAACTAGAATCTTTGTATAATTTAACAATGATCAAGTAAAGCTTCGGGCTTTTATAACAAACACTTTGCTAAATCCAATGTATCGGTTTTAAACGACACTTTTTAAGGCCGTTCTTATATATCTTGTGCTGTTTGTAACATCCGAGAATTTTCGAATTTTGAATGACGATTATATCCTTTGACTTTTCGGGTCTGGCTTGACTTATAAGATAATGGTACAATCTACTTTAGTAAAGCTAACTACACAATCATCATCACATATTTGACCTACGCTAATCAAGTTAATAAACCATAACATGCTCAACATAGGTAATTGTAATGGAGTCATGAGAAATATTACCTCCACCGATGACCTTGCCCTTTAGGTTGCTCCCAAATACGACATGTCCACCATCATACTCCTTGTACGAAGTAAACAATCTTCTATTCCCGGTCATGTGCTTAGTGCAACCACTATCCACAATCCAATCATGTTTAGTAGACGTATGTAAGACAACCTCTTGAGAGTCAACGCCATGAGACATGTTGGTCATTTAGAGTTTATCATCGTCTTTCACTATCACTCCATAGCTCTTTCAACATAGGCTTGTTTCTTTTAGGCTTTGGACACTCACAATGATATGACCTTCTTTGCTGCAATTGTAGCAACCTCGCCTTTGTCTTGAGCTTTCACCGCCTTTGTTTCTAAACCTATTACTACGGCCTCTTCCAAACCTATTAGCCATGTTGCCAAATCGATTGCGACGTCCAAATCGATTACCTTTTTGAAAGAACTTTTGAACGTTCCTTGCCATCAAGTTGAATGCTTCGGCTTCTTCTTCGTCTATGTATTCGTCACTTCCTCTTTGACTATCACTATCAATCACTACTTTGTTCCCAGTGACTTTAGCTTTAAAAGCTAATGACTTAACCTTTTCTTTGGTGGTCTTAGAAACTACGCCATCATTTTCTAAGATCATTTCATATACTTTAAGGTTTCCAATTAGCTCGTCAAGAGGTGGCGTAGCCAATTCCTTGGCTTCTTTAATGGTCGTCACCTTGGCTCTCTATTTTAATGGAAGAGCACAAAGAAACTTCCTCACATGATTTTTACTAGAGTAGTCTTGATCTAAAGATTTGAGACTAGTCACAATAGCATTGAATCATGTGAAACCGCTTCTTTCATTCGAGATTGAGGACTTCTCATATTGTTGAGTGAGAAGATCAATCTTGAAATCCTTGACTCGTAAATTGACTTGGTGAGTGATGATGACTGTATGCCAAACCTCCTTGGCGGTTTTACACATGAAGACTCGCTCGTACTCTTTACGCGGTAGGGAGTTGTAAAAAGTCATATTGGCTTCGTTTTTTTTATCGAATTGCTTAATCATCTTTGAGAGTTCATATGGTACTTAAACTTACATTTTTGTTTTTGGATCGTCCATCCAAAAATTAAAGTCACCATTTTGAATGGCTTGCCATAAGTTAATATCTTTGGGATAATGTAAGTCTCAAAGCGGGTTTTCCAAAAGCAAAACCTTTCAGCCTCTAGAAAAGGTGGTCTTTGCATAGAACACCCCTCGACATAGTTCTCTTGAGCTATTGATCTGTACTCAACTAACATAATTTTTCAAAACTAGAGTTAGGATTTTAATTTTTTGAAAAAGAAGTTTTCAACTTAAAACGAACTTCTCGGGAAGGCTTTAACGCTTGAAAACTTGAGTAAACCGCCCTGATACCAATTATAGAACCATAGAGGGGGGTGAATATGGTTATCTTTACTTCTTTGAGGTTTCTAAAACTTCAAGTCACAAATAACCAAGTGGTGTAAAGGTCTACTTAACGATGAAGACAATAAGTAGATGTAGATAGAGGAAGAGAGAGACACCACAATATATATTGGTTCGGGATGAGGGTTTTATACCATCCACCCTATGATATATATTGGATTCAGGGATAGGGGTTCTATATCCTCCGTCGTCCAATTACGAATTCACGTACCCTATACTCTTACTCTAGTATAATCCTTATGGTGGACAATAAACCGTATTACAACTTTGCTCCACCGATATGCACTAAGATCGGCACTCACTAAGAAGAGCTAATTACTACAGTATTTCGCCCTCATAATCCACCCTTAAGAACCTGTGATTCGACTTAACCTCTAGGAACATGTTGAAAAAGGTATAGTTAAACTGTACTTTGTCGGAACTCAAAAGCAATTAGCCGACATGTTTACGAAACCTCTTTCAAAAGAAAGGTTTGAGTACCTTGTTAGACGACTCGGTATGAGATTGATTTCATCAAACATCGAATTGTAAACATTTTTTGAAAAAAAAGAAAAATACAAAGTTAAACCTTAAAAAAACTAAATACAAAAATAGAAAATTTTAAAAAGAAAGTACAAAATCAGAAAAATTTTAAAAAAATTTCCAAAAAGAATCTCCTTGACATATCTCTTGGAATCGATTAACATTGACACGGGTGTGCAAAAAAGTTCGGGAGCAGGTTTAAATGTTTTAAAACATGTCATTTCTAATTTTCTTAATGGCTTATGTACAAATTCAGTACATACCCCGGACCTGAAGGACAAAAGAGAGTGTATGCATAAGTGCGCTTATCCTTAGCGTTAGAAGAGAAGTCTTCTAACAGATAGTTTTTTCAAAAGTTGACACAATTTTTTCCAATAATACGTTTATGAAAATTTTTAACAAAAAAAGTGATTTGAAAGAAGGTACTTTTTAAATTATGTGCTCAACACTCTCTTCCTCACGAAGCTCTCAAAAGACGATCAATTTTATAAGTAGATCAAATTTTAAGGGGGAGTTTTTCAAAAACTAAAGTTCTAATGTTTTTGGATACATCATCACATAACAATTTTTCTGAATTCAAAACATTTAACAGTGTTTCAAGTGGTGTCTTAGCATAATTTTGCAAAAAGATTTACTAAATAACAAATTTTATCAGTGGTATCTATAGAACCGTAAAAGGGGGTGAATACGGTTTTCTTGACTTTTTCAAAGTTTATAAAACTTTAAGTCTCAAAAGAGCCGAGTGGTGTACTAATCTACTTTGCAAAGAGAACAATAAGTAGATAGAGAAGAGAAGAGACACCACGATATATACTAGTTCAGGAAAGGGGGTTTACCATCCGTACATCTAGTTGCGAATCCACGACACTTATACTAGTACTCTAGTATAATCCTTATGGTGGACTATTAAACCGTATTACATTTAACTCCACCGCTTTCAACACATATTGGCGCTTCATAGGAAGAGTTACTACTACGTATTCCACCCTCTGTATCCACCCCTAAGAACCCGTGATTCTACTTAACCTCTAGGATCACTTAGATCAACTAGGACTACTACCAACTTCCCCTTGGAAGCATATCAAACCCTAATTAGATCTTCAATGATCTAGGCTTGATCCAACGGATATAAGACTTCACTTATAACTCGATTGATTGAAATATGATAGATGAACCAAGTCCTAACCTAACCTAGCGAGTCGATTTTAAAGAAAGGATATAAAAAAGAAGACCCTTGAAAAAACACACAACTATAGATTAGGTACTTGTGTGAATCTCTTGTGGAGATGTGTGTTCTTCAATAGATGATAGAGAGAAGATTAAAGAAACACAAAGGTGTTAGACATAGAGGATTATAGGGAGAAAAGAGAGTGAAAAGAAATGTTTTGCCAAAAAGGTCATGGAATTTCAAAGGTGAGGGTGGGTATTTATAGGCCAAGTGTCCCAATTGTAATAAACAATTCGAGTCGAGCTCGCTGCCCACGCATCAGTACGTGGCCAGTGCGCCAAAATCTGAAGTTGTTTTCTTTGGGACTTTGGCGTTTTAAATACCCACACTTGTTAAACCCCTAATTGTACTTCACGCTTTGACCTTTCAATCATTCTTATAATCAAGGTTAAATAACTCAAATAGCCATGTGATAAAACATATGTGAAGTATTAAAATAATTTTGCTTATCCGATATAGTAAAGAGAGAAAAGAATGATCAGAAATAGGTATTTTGGAAATTCTTCAAAGTCTAACTAGCTTAGTTTGGATCTAACTAAGGTTTTAAAATAGCTAGTTAGGGTAAAGAGTTATTCTTTGTAATATATTCTTTTGCTTTGGAGAGATAAAGGTAAAATGAATTTAAAATTTAAATTTCAAAGTGAATTAGCTACATGTGGATAGAAGAAATGGGTTATGTATGAGTTGTCATGATGAGACTGAAGATCCTCTTGATCTCTGTTTGAAATGGAGGGTGAGGATGTAAAGAGAAAAGATAGGTTGGATAGATAATATGACACGATCAAGGGTGATGAGTGAGTTGTGTTTGTGTGTGAGTGAGAAGTGTATGTTTGTGAGAGGAAGTGTGTTTGTTTGAGATGAGAGATCAATCCAATGGTTGAGAAGAGAATGAGGTGTTTTTAGATTGATGAGGTGGCTTGATTAAGGGTAGAAGAGAAAGTGTGTTTGTTGTGTTTGTTTGAGTTTCAATCCAAGGGTGGAGAAAAGAGAGTGGGAACTTGGATTGATGAAGTGTCGTGATCATGGATGAATTATGATAGTGTGTGTGTGTATGTGTGTGAAATTCAGATGTTATGGAGAAGAAGGTGAATAGTGAATAAGTGGTGGTGAATGTTTTGAAGAGATGTGGAGGATATATTGTTTGGAATGTAGGGAACATGTGGTACAACAAGTAATATGGAATGTTTTGGTAGATAATAATACATTACGATTTTTAATCTATACATGTCTTCATGTTTTGGGAATGATGACAAACATGTTAATTATAACACATAAGTAAATGTGCTTAAGTTACTCGTAATTTACAAATCATCCAATCATCGTCACATCTTTTGACGTCTCATGTTTTTCAATAACAAATTTAAGTTTCGCACCCGACGTAAACACTAAGTAATGAACAAACAACTTTAATTTGTTGACATGATCATAAGAAATTTTTTATTTCCAACCTTACATATTTTGTATAAAAAATAGGAAAAACATTTTTTAAAAACATATACAAAACATTTTTGTATTTATAAAATTTTTTTATTTAAAATAAATATTTTAAATTCAAATTTTCTACCCAAAAATGGCTAGAAAGTTCCAGAAAAACCTTCCTCACAAAAGGACAAAAAAAGGAGCGTCTGAAAAATGGGCGGCCCCCTTAATTAATTAAGGAGACCGGCCATAATTAAGGGGACAACCCTTGTATAATTAAGGGGACCGCCCAAATAAAAAATTAATATTTTTTCCTATAAATAGTAGACTGTTTTCACAGATTTTCTCTCCTCTTTACACACAGTTTTCTTTGATCAAAAACCTCCTTTCAAACCCTTTCCTTTGATCACTTAACTTATTATAAGTTTGTTTAAAATGTGATCCAATCATCCATCCATTCAAGTGCAAAAGAAGAACCTTCGTTATCATTAAGATACGAAGTTATGTAGGTTAGTTAGTGCATTCATGACATGTCTTACATTCACAATGTATAGATCGAGTCCATGTATTCCAAACTTGTGTAATAGCTTGATCATGGTGTGTATAGTTGTTAGATCATGGTGATCATAGGAAGTTTAGATAGATTGGTGAGATCAAAGTAGTGTCTAGTTGAAGTGAAGTTGTGAAGTGAGGTATAGAAAAGTTATGAAGGGTAGTGAAGTCGTGAAGTGAAGTAGTAAAGTAGTGTGGTGAAGAATACTAAGGCGTGAAGAAGTTGTGTAGTTGTGAAGTTATGTTGTGAAGTCGTGAAAGTAGTATATGGAGTCGTGAAGTCGTGATAGATTGTTTCTAACTGAGATTAGAACTACATCTAGATTTAGTGTGGAAATTGATATAAGCAAATGTTGTGTACGGGTTTCTCAGCCATAAGGGAGCTTGTTGACCTAGTGATTTTTTTTTGATTTTTTTTTAAAGTAACTCTCAGTTGGGTAATAGGGAGTGAAGTAGGCCGAAGAGGTGCTTCGTGACCGAACTACTATAAATCATGTGTCTGGTTTGCATTTCTTTCACTGATCTCTTTATCATTTATACTCGCCATTTAATTGCTTTTACATTTATACTTGCATTTGTGTGTTGGTTTGTTATTATTATGATTTGATGTATTACTATATGAACACTCATCATATTATGTCACGCTTAATCGGCAATTTGATAAGAAACATTTTAAGATTTTTAAAGGAAACGTATTCACCCCCCTACGATTTCCACAATTGGTATCAAGAGCCACGTCGCTCTAATTTTCAAAACAAATGTGTTATCCCATATGTTTAATCCATAACACAATCAATAAGCACTACCAATTAGCAAGAATGAGTAGAAAATAAGCTAGAATGTAGAGAGAGAAAGTAGAGAGAGAAACAAAGATGAAAGATTAGATTTAGAGAGAAATTGTGAGTTACAAGTGAAAGAAAATGTAACCAACACCCTCTCTATGTGAGGAGAGGTTTCTATTTATACCCATGCCTTCTCATAGGCGTATGGGCTTATTAACTTGGGCTGGGCTTGGCTAAACTTGGGCTTAGAGCCCGAAACATGGACAATATAAGATTACAATCCAAGCCCGTTGAACCCGACTAACCTATTATAATACAAGACCTAGTTTGACTTTCTAAGACTGATAACATTCTTGTTTGACTTAATATAATTAAGGCTAACAATCTCCCCTAATGTTGAGGTCTCTTTCTTCAAACTCCTCCGTATCACTGATGACATTCTTGTAGGAGTTTGCTTTGATTTATCATTGTCTTTCCTGATGTTAAAGATATGACTTTTGACGTTTATGCTTTGCCTTGTTTTGGTCTGGTCTTGTTTGTAATGGCTTTGTTCATTCATGCTTTGTGATCTTGATCTTGAGCCTTTATCTTTTTGACTTTGAGTTCTTGAGATCGTTATCTTGCATCATCTCCTTGACTTGAATCATCTTGATTTGACTTCCTTGATCAACTTGTGCTCTTGGCCAACATGCTCATACTTGTTACATTCTTGTTTAACATATATGATTATAAGTCTAACAATCTTCCCAAAATATGATTCTTTAATTGACTTTGAGGCTCTTTGATGATGGGGAAGTTTAGAATCAACTATCTTGATGTTGAACGATTGACTTTAAAAGCTTGAGTATGAGCATGTGGTTTATGAATCTGACTTCGTTGGAATGAGGCTGCAACACCGTCGTCTTATCCTAAAATAAAATAGTTAGCAATAAAAGATGAATATGGCTTTGTCATTCATCTTGAGTTAGGTTGCATTAACCTCCGATTTCCCGTTTTATAGTATAAATACTATACTTGTGATTAGGTAGATTCAAAGAATCTCCTTGACAGGGTTTCCAGCTCAAAGCGTAGAATCTTCTAACACAAATGTATTAGATTCACCATGCTTGCTAGTTCTTATTACCGAAACGTCTCAAAGCAGACAACACGACAATAGTGAATCAGATAGTTACTATCTTTCTGATTAAGTCGTTAATTCATTTATTGGACCAAAATTGATATCCAGTTATCACAAGCTTGATTCATATAGAATCTTGCAAGTCACCTACCAAGAGCTTGTTTGATGTTGGCTCAAGCAGGATTTCCATCTTCACTGTGAATACTTAAGTATCACTCGGATGTTCTGGCAAGATCTCAAGGATAATGCGTAGGACTCTTTGTTACAACTTGTGAACTTTAAGGTGTTCAGCAAGAGTATTTTGACATTGTGTCCTAATGAGATTTATAATTTGATCTCTTCTTGGCTCTAGACTCGATTTGTGCACTTTTGGTTTTAGTAATCGGAGGCTGGAGCAGACTGCCACCTATTCAATATCAACAATCTCGGAGTGAGATGTTAATAGATAACGTGTGTATCTCCGTGACAAATGAGACAAGTTTCTTTTGAGGAGAACCCGAATGGGCTGGGAAGGGTTGTGCATTGCATCACAAGGGTCCATGATGTCGTCTTCAATATCAACAATCATCTTTGTGATTTTGATAGATTATGTATTGACCCGGTTTCTGCCTAAGGTGTAAGGAGGGCTTCTTTCTTTTCACCCTTTATCCATACATTTCTTTTTCATTCTTCAACCCCTTCAATGCTTACCAAGACGTCATTACTAACACCTTGTTGTGATTGTTCCAGTGTTAGCTCAATCTTAGTCGGCATTTTTCCCTTATACACGCTCTTTCTCCATTCATACTAAGGACTGCATATTCTAACTATGGAGTGTCCTTGGGTAGATTTCCCTACCGGTTTCTGGTTGGATACGTAGACTTATTCCTAACCTAACACCTTACTTGGACTTCAGAATCTTCTTTTTTTTTTTTTCTTTTAGTTGTGAGATTAGTAGGTTGTTGGGTATGGATCGAACCATAAAACCTTTTCTGACATTGTTATTTTCAAATATCCCCCTACACATTTTGCTCTGAGATTCAAAATTGTTTGACATGAAAGGAAAGAGTTGCACTTAGAGTCTTAAAGATCATATTCGTCTATATCATATTTTAATCACATTTTCTCCCCTTATTTTAAATAATAAAACACTTAGTTATTTGAAATACCAATTGATTAAAATTTGACATGAAAAAATTTCCAATGGGGAGAAAAATCTATACCACGATATTGCATGAATTCAGATTCGAGTAGCTACCTTAACAGATATGGTGGATACCAATATTTATTAAAACTTGACATTGGAATGAAAAATTGATATGACACCACAAAATGTTGAAGACGGAGTGAGATGCCTTAGTGAACAGTGTATATTAATAATTGACATTATAAGTTTCCACTTTTTAATTTCACAGAATGTGTTTGGATACATAAAATTGACATTTATGAGATGTATCCGACACATTAAAAGGCTTTGTTTTAAAAAGATCCCCCTCAAAAATTGATTCACATAAAATGACATTCTACGTACTACAATTCTTTTAAAACTTATTCGAGGAAGGGAGTGTTGAACACTCAACTTTAACAAATACCACTTTTTATGGAAAAATACCACAAATTATATTGTAGATAATTTTGACATTGAAAGTTATTTTTGAAAAATTGTGTTCAACGATTTTAAAAACACATGGTAGAAGACTTCTCTTCTATTTTTAGAGTAAGTGCACTGAAGCGTACACTTCCCTATTACATTCGAGACCGAGTTATGCACTGAAATGAACATAAGTCATAAATAAAATTTAGAAATGACATGTTTTGAAAGCATTTGAAACTCTTGTTCGAACTTCATTTACACGCCCGTGTCGATGTTAATCAACATTTCTAGGTACGTAAATGTTATCGATTCCAAGAGACATGTCGAGAAGATTCTTTTTGGTATTTTTTGAAAATTTTCTGATTTTATATTTTGTTTTTCTAGGTTTTATATTTTTCTATTTTCTTTTTGTTGGTTTTATATTTTTTTTTTCAAAATTGTTTAGAAATCAAAAATAAAGAAAGAATAAAAATATTTACAAATTGATGTTTGATGGATCAAGCAGATTCAATTGCCAGAACCTCCAGTTCATCTGGAGTCAAACATCTCATACCGAGTTGTCTGACAAGAGACTTAAACCTATCTTCCGATAAGGCTTTAGTGAACAAGTCAGCTAACTGGTATTCAGTTCCGACAAAGAATAATTCAACAATACCCTTTTCAACCTGTTCCTTTATGAAGTGATATCTGACATCGATGTGCTTGGTACGGGAATGCTGGACTGGATTGCACGAGATGGCTATGGCTGCCTTTGAGTCACAATACATAGGTATTTTATCAAAGTGAAAGCCATAATCTGTGAGCTGAGTTCTCAACCATAGAACTTGTGCGCAGCACGCAGATAAAGACACATACTCGGCTTCTGCTGAAGACATTGAAGTGCAGTCCTGCTTTTTGGATGACCAGCTGACTAACTTATCACCACCTAGAAATTGTATGCCACCAGATGTGCTCTTACGTGAATCGAGACAGCCCGCGTGATCCGAATCTGAAAAAGCAGTTAGTTCGAAACCGGTGTCCTTCGGATACCAGAGACCCATGTTAATGGAGTCTTTAAGGTACCGAAAGATCCGTTTAACCGCAGTGAGATGTTTCTCAGTCGGTTTCGCTTGATAGCGAGCACAATAACATGTTGCATGTACAATATCTGGTCTACTTGCTGTTAGGTACATGAGTGCTCCGACCATACTACGATATTTCGTTTGGTCGACCGGAGTACCACTCAAGTCAGCATCTAGGTGTTTCGTAGCCATTGGAGTACCAATGCTATCACATGAGGTCATACCATGCTTTTTAAGTATCTCTTGAGCATACTTAGCTTGGTTTATAAAGATACCACGAGGGGATTGGTGGATCTGAATTCCTAAAAAGAATTTCAGCTCCCCCATCATAGACATATCAAACTTGCTGTGCATTAGTTTTTCAAATCGTTTTGAAAGTTTTGGGTTCGTAGAACCAAAAATAATGTCATCAACGTAAATTTGCACAAGCAATATGTCTTCCCCATGTTTAGTTATGAACAGAGTTGGATCAATAGAACCTTTTGAGAATCCTTTGGATACCAGGAAATTAGAGAGTTCATCATACCACGCTCTTGGTGCTTGTTTGAGACCATATAATGCTTTCTTGAGATGGTAAACTTGGTCAGGATGATATGGGTTAACAAATCCATCTGGTTGGTTTACGTACACTTCTTCCTTTAGAGGTCCATAAAGAAATGCTATTTTGACGTCCATCTGGTATACAGTAAATGATTTGTGTGCAACGTACGCAATGAACAACCAGACGGCCTCTAACTGAGCAACTGGTGCAAATGACTCTTCGAAATTAATTCCTTCCTTTTGAGCATATCCCTTAGCTACAAGACGAGATTTGTTACGAATAACAGTATTTTCCTCATCATGTTTGTTTTTCTAGAGCCACTTTAAGTTAATGACATTTTTGCAAAGTGGTCTGTCGACTAATTCCCATATATCTAATCGATCAAACTGATGAAGTTCTTCCTGCATTAATTCAATCCATGCAGAATCAGCCATGACTTCTTTGATGTTCTTTGGTTCGGTTTGACTCACGGTGAGTGCGAACATACACATCTCGCCATCTGTTTCTAGCTGACGTCTTGTTCTAACTGGTTGTGAAGGATTTTCCAATGACCTTGTTTTAATGGATTGAATCTTTCTTCCAACGCTGTTGCGAAAGGGATTGTGTTGATAGAAAGTAAGCATGTTTGACGAATCAACATTACTAGACTGATGACTCCCCTTGTTCTGTGACCGGTGTACTGAGGATGTTGATAAATTCATGCGCGCGTCAAATTGGTGCATTTTCTGTATGGTTTTTCTGCTTGAGTAATGTTCACATGTGCAATGGTCAGTTGATTTCTTGATTGAGTTCGATGTGTTGAAATGAAAATTTCAATGATGTTAGATCTGCAACAACGGTTGTTGTAGAAGTGTGAGTTGGTGTTATGTTGTTGACGTTATCATGATATATCACAGCATGTACAGCGGAAGACTTTTGCAAACAGTAGAAATTTCCATTGAGTAATTTCACTGAACATCGACTAATATAGCAATTCCAGCTCCATTTAATGTTGTTACGATCTTAGCAACTTGAGAACATTTTCCTGAACATTTTTGGATCGGGAACATAAATAGTCCTTGTCAAGTACCTGTTTCAAACATTATGGACCGGGTCCGAGAACTGACTTGATCTGACGCCATTTGAGCAATTCTCAAAGTTAACATGAATTGATTCACCTTCATTCACGTTCTCCTTGTAAATACCCTGTAAGACTTTAACTTAGTAGAATGGAACCCAATAAAAATACATGCGCTCACCTTTTTCCTTCATTTATAACAAGTTTTTCACATCTGTGACGATGTCGCAGAAGAGAACCAAAGATTTGAAAGAACTTGATGTTGACGGTTTCAGGTCCATTGCATTATATGGTATGGTGTTTTTCCCCCCCTCATGTGAGGAATTTACAATTGAACAGTTTAGATTAAACATGCTGTTCAATTGCTTCATCCCAAAGAACAAATGGAAAATTTAGCGGCGCTTAGCATTGTTCGAGAAACTCAAACAGGAGTACGGTTTCTGTCTTTCGACCAATGCCATTTTGTTCAGGTGAGTTCAAGCAGTTGACTTTCGTGTCTTATTCCCTCTTTTTCAAAGTATGCATGAAGAGTTTTATTAAGAAATTCTGTGTCTTTGTTAGTTCAAACTATTGTAACTTGAGCATGAAGTCCTCTTTGGACAAGTGTGAGGAAATCAATGAGAACTCCAGGTGTTTTGTCTTTGGACCTCAAGAAGTGAGTCCAAGTATATCGGGAGTAGTCATCAATAATTACGAGAACACATTTCTTTCCATTAATGCTTTCTACCCCTATTGGACCACATAAGTCCATGTGTAGAAGTTGTAACCGTCTTTTTGAGCTCGGGGTAGTCTTAGTGTGAAAAGACTTTCTTTTTGCTTTACCTAACTCACAAGAAGAACATAGATGATCTTTGACGAATTTAAGCTTTGGAAGGCCATTCATAATATTATTCTTCGAAAGCAGGTTTATGGTGTCGAAGTTTAAATAAGATAGACAACGATGCCATAACCATGCTTGAGACGATATTGCTTTAGCCATTAACCAAATTGGATTGGGAGATGTTGAGTCTTAAAGAGTAATGGAATACAAATTTGTACCACGAGAACCTGTGAGAAGATCATTTCCCTTCAAATCACGGATGTAACATGTAGACTTCCAAAAAGCAACTTCCAAATCCGCATCACATAATTGACCATCGGAGAATAAATTATGATTAAGCCGTTCGACGTAATAAACCCGTGTGATGGTAATAGATCCTTGAACCAGATCTCCATAACTAAGAATAGGTGCAATTTAATCATTTCCAAACTTCACCGTTCCCATAAATTTCTCCACAAAATTAGTTAGAAGTTTGAGATTTCCGGTCATGTGCTTTGAGCACCCAGAGTCGACGATGAATAGAATGATCTCTACGAGCTGCAAAAGAATTAGAAGACAATGGTGAGTTATTGGACACAGAGTGCGCGCGCGCGCGATAGGAGTGTTAATTTTCCAAAATAGAGGTGATACTCATCATCTCTCTCATCACTCTTTTCCTAGAGGCATACTAATGTTGGGTTAACATTTTCTTTTTGAGACTTAGTTCCAATATATCTCCCGGTATGGATATACTAGGATACCACCAACTGCATCTAATTAATCTTGCACATAAAATTTCGCGATGTATGGTTTACACACCACACACACTCGCGGAGCGAGAGTGTGCGTGAGCGATGAGGCAAACGGTTTTTCTTACTAATGTTGCACAGATTGTTTCACAGTCTGCTTGGGTTTCGAGAGAGAGTACTGGATAGGCTCAACCATTGTTGTCTAGTCATAGAATTCACGCCATTGATATAATGTAAAACCACATAAAGTCAGATTTTTCCAGTCAGGCATCAACATTTTCCACAAGTAGTCACAGACAAAGTTTACATTCAAGGTATAGCAATCAACTTTTTTACACACAGTTACAGATGTTTTATTATTAGAAAACTTAAAATTTCTACGGTGGTCTTCTACTTTTTGCTTCTTCCCTAACTATTATTAGACATGACTCTATCTTCTAGTTTGATGCTCTTAAAGCTGTGTCTACTAACATTATATTGGAATTACTCGTTGTAAGAGATAAGACATGGCGTTAGTGAGAGCTGTGAGAGAGCGCGAGAAAGTCTGTGTGGCAACTGATTGTGTCTAGGTTTTATTAGGCTTTGTGTGCACATATACATTCCTGGTGCAATTATATTTGTGAGAGAGCGTGGGGGGGACAATGGCGAGACATATTCTGAGGCAAAATCGGGTGCAGTGACTGGTTTTGATTTACATTGTACACTAATATAGTGAGTGTGAGAGAGCGAGTGGCTTTGACTTTGAGAAATCATGTCTTGGTGGGCAAAAGAATATGAAAAAATAGTTGGTTTACCTAAAGATGGATTGTCAGATAGCGCGAGAGAGACCGCAAGACATTCGGATTGTCGAATAACCGATGATTTTTCAAACTTAGTTTCCACAGATTTTTCCCTTTATCTGTTCAATGAAGTTTCTACAACATCACTTTAGATAAGTCCTTTGTCTTGTAAGTTGGCCTTTCACAGTCTTGGAATTTTAAATACTGATCACAGTTCTTTTCAGAAATACTTTTGACTTGATTTTTCTTTGAAAGATTGTGAGCGCATTTTTTATCAATCTTTACCCAGTATTAAATTAAGTTCAAGATTAACGCATGTTTCTGAAGTTCTTCAAAACTTTTTAACATTGTTCTATTTTTTGAAAGCTCTTTTTCAAGATGTTCACATTTTTCCCAGGTTTCTACGTAATCACATTGCAAATTAGTAACTTCATCCAACATGGTAACACAGATAATTTCATTTGTGATCAGCATAGTAATATTCCCTTAAAATTGGTCGATTTCATTCAAAAACTATGTTGAATTTTAGAGTTCTAGTTCAGCTTTGAGAGATGAGCGCTGCGCTTCATGTTCAAGAGAATAAAGTAGCTCAAATTCAGCAACCATTTCTCCGTATCTAACACAAGTATAAATTTTTCTAAGTCGCATTGAGTCTGCTAATTTGGGGGCCGCGCGCGCGAGAGAGCGCGAGACTAGTTGTTTTAAATGAAGATGGATCGATGTTTCCCCAAAAATATGTTCTTTTGACGAATGTTTGTTTTGCAATGTTCCTACACCTTCAAAAAATCGTGTCAACACTCTTTTTATAATCTTGAAAAGTGTCTTTACGCTTTTACACTTTTTTGATCCCAATGAATGAGATTACAAACTATTCGTTTTTTCTAACAAGTTGTTTGTTACGAAAAGACTCTTAGAAAAAATTCCTTATTAGAAGATGTAAAGACTCATCTTTGATGTTTTTGAAAAATAGTGTTGTTCACCCGACTTTTCCCGTTGTGAACAACAAATCATAAAGATTATTCAACTGATCAAATAATCAAACGGATCTGATTAGAATCGATTAATTTTGATCGACGTTCTTTGTCAAGAATGAATCGTTTGGGGGGGGTCAGAATCATGGCTAACCTTAACCACACACATATCATGTAAAGCAAACCCTATATCACACAGACGAGGAATCACTCTTTGATCTTTCTGAGTAACATAGGAGTTATGCGAAAACACGTATTACAAATACATTAAGCATATTCATTGTTTGACAGATTGTGTGCCGGTTTTATATACAATATCATTCAAAACCTTGACTTTGAGAGAGAGCGAGCGCGCGTGCAATGCGCGAGAGAGCGAGCGCTATGAGAGCGCGAGAATGTGCTTCACCTAGTTTTGTAAAAGCTTAATCTGAGCCTCCTTTTCTTGTGACATTAGTGCACAATCATGGTTTTCTTGATGGTGCCACTGAAAGCTCTTTTTTGTCATATAAGAAATTTGACTTTGCGAGAACGCGCAGCATTTATTTTTTGAGTAGCGTTGCAATTAAGATGATTTTTCCAAAATCTGATTTTGGTATGACATTAAATCCCCGATTAGCTTTTATGCACAATCAATTTCTCACCTTTTGACGCATAATGTCACATCATTAAAACTTATCAAGTATCCGCTTGAACTTATTAAGTTCTTTAAAACATCAGACTATTAGTCTTACAGTTCATTGTTTGCTTCATTAAAATGGTTATTTGATGCGAGGTCTTAAACTTTTATTCTTAAGTTTGTAAATCCTCAAGTTTCACCTTGTCAATTTATCAACTAACTCCCCTTGTTTGATGATTCAATTTTTTTTCGGAGTTTTTGCTTGTCATCAATTCACATTTTAGTTTCTGAATGTAAGGAGAAGGCAAGCAAATCACATGTCTGTGAGGGTCAAGATCATTATGAATGGGGCAACCTGTCATCTGAACGTCTATCATGTGACATATATCCTGAAATGCAAAAGTGATATTGGTGTCACCCACTATCATCTCACATCACACATCACTTATTACTAATGCGAAGTGAGTGCGAGCAGGAGGTTCAATTCATAGGCAAACACATATAATTTTCATTATGTTGTTTGATACATTATGCATTGGCTCTGATCAAAGATTGGTCCAGAATGTCAACCTGAGCTGGAGTAAGCCTCGGTTGAGAGTTGTCCATGTACATAATATGGTGCTTCCAATCCTGGATGCCTTCAACTATCATCAGTAATCCATCCTTTTAATCAGCTTGTTCTGCATTCAACTGAACCCCAGCTTCTTCTTGTTTACACAATAACATCTTTTCCTTGTGATAAGCTGCATCCTTTACTTGTTTCGGTTTCTGACATTCCCATGATACATGCCCATATTCCTTGTCAGTTATAACTCTGAATCCCTTGACTTCTGCACTACGAGAGTACCGTACATTTTCCCTACCCCAGCAACAAGTAGGAGCTCCGCTCGGGTGTTTGATGCAGAGGGCCCATTGTTGCCGCGCTAGGGTGGGGATGGTGCTGGGGGGGGGGGGGGGGGGAGTTGTATCGTTGAGTGTAGCCAGCTGGTGTTGTGGTGTGGAAGGGTTCGAAGTGGTGTGGGTGGTGGAGGGGGGTTTGGAGTATTTTGCTTGAACGGAAAGGTATTGTGTGTAGAGACTGATTTTGTCTTGGGGTGCTAGGGGATGGGCATTGGTCGATTGCAGGGCAGCTAGTGGGTCTTTACCGGTAGACAGGTCTGGGGGGATCAGTGAAGGTAGGGTCTGAAGAGGGGATGAGGAAGTGGGTTTTGACTCTTGTGCTTGTGGTGGCTGGGAGTGAGGTGGGTGGGGGGAATATGAGTGTTTTTGAGTAGATGGTTTTGATGATGGTAAACTGGTTTGTTGCCCTGACACAAAGTGCAAGTTGATTAGCGAGTACATGCTAGTCTTTAGCTCATTATCTCCTTTGACTTCATGCTGGTTTTGCTTCAGGAAAGTCATAGAAGTTTGTGAAGGAACAATCTTTTCATGCTCTTGACCTCAGCTTAACACGTGTCCACACCTTTTGTCAGTTCTAGTTGTAATGATGAAGTAAGAACTCGACAATCACTTGATGATTATAACATGAACACTGATTTCGACAAGCTTCATTCATCATGCTTGATAAAAACCGTGATAAACGATTCAAGTGATTCAACCATCCCGTGATAGAGAATTTCCTAACTCCCAATAACAATTTGGATTACAAATCTTGAACATTGATTGATCACCTTGTTTCAACCGTTCAATGGCTATTCCACATTTCACATGCATCTACAAGCAACAACTGTGGATAGATATCGTTAACTATCCCTGTGGCGTGAGCGAGTGATCTGCGACGCTGTCACTTCTCATTCATGTGTGATCTCGTAGAGTCATGGGGGGAAGGGGGGCGGGAGCGGATGGGTCGGTGGGCGATGCGTGGAGGGGTGCAGGCCATATACCTCTCTAGAGAGAGAGGAGTGAGAGAGCAGAACTACCTTCATCAACTGGAACGTTTCTCAGCCCCATGGGATACGGGGGTGTATGGTGAGGGAGGTGGGTGGGTTGGCAGGAGAAATGTGGAATGAAGTTCACTGTTAGTGTTTGGGGGGGGGAGTCGAAAGTATCTCTTGGATTCGTGGATTTTTCACTGAAGCATAATTGACCCGATGCTAACAATTGAGGTGGACGATCTTTGCTGGGACCCGGGGGCTTCCATATTGGGGGCATATGAAGAGCATTCGATGATTGATGTTTGTGCAATATGGTATTTGAATTGACAATTTGATATCTCTGTGATTGTAAATGGATATCGGATCTTAAGTGTTTATTAAGAGAGTGCGAGTGATTGTGGTTTAAAATGAATTAAACATTCCGGGATTTTACAATTCTAGGATAAAACCAAGAAATAGAATTCTTTCTGCAGGCGATTTGTACTAGCGAGATCAAGAAAAACTAGTGAATGAATAATTAATTGACGTTTCAAGTATGATTAAGTTGATTGTTGGTTTGATTGGTTGTATGTTAAGTCCAAGTGAAGTTTATAAGTCCTTGAAGATAGTCCATTAGGTTTGTCCAAAATTGTGAAGTCCAAAAGAATGTGATACAAAAAGCAGTGTTAAGACAAAACGCAATGTTCAACAAAACTCAAGTTTAAGCAAAACGCAACAATAGTTGGTCGGACAAAATGCAGTCAACACAAAATGCAATATTTCCAAGACAAAACGCAGTCTTTCACATAAACGCAATGCGAGAGCGCGATACGAAGAAGAACGCAATGAAATCTTGCTGCGCAAAATGCAGTGCTTAAAACGCAATGTTAAAGCGACAACCGCAAGATCTGGGGGGAGAACAGAAACCGCAATGAACAAAACGCAAATGTTGAGGCAAAATGCGAGGATGAGACAGGGGGGGAAGACGCAGAGGGGGATCATCTAGGCGCGAAATGCAAGATTTGTTGCGATTTGAGCAACATAACGTTTGTACTTGCTTGCAAAAATGGTCTTCAATAAGCAAAACATAAGTTTAAGAAAAACGCAATGACTTCTTTGAGACAAAACGCAAGAAGTCTTTGGGCAAATCGCAACGAATGAAGCAAAGGACGAGCGGAGGTTGCGAAGAAGCACGGGGGACCTTCAGTTTAGGGTCAAGACGGCGTGCCAAGAAAAAATCACCAAGATTGTTCGGATTATGAAAAGGTGGCCATGTAAGGGGATAGACTCTGTGTCACCCCGTGTTATATCTAGCATAGGTTAGCATGTAGTCTTAGTTTAAAATCGTTTAGGATACCGTACGGACTTATGGTGGTTAGTGCCTGTCTTACCCACTTTGTTAGCTCCACCCATGCCCATATTAGGGGACACCAAACTCTGTATAAGTACCCATTTCCAGCATGGTGGTCGCGGTGAGAGAGGTGTGGAATGTTCATTAGTTATCACAACACACACTATAGTGATTTTCTCTCTCTAAAACTCCCACTTTCTCTCTCTAGATAATTCGGCCAAACATTAATCCTAGGCTTGTGTTATGATACTCACTAACTACAATTGGTATCAGAGCCCATGGGATGATTAGATAGATGTGTGCGTTTTTCTTGAGTTGGTTTAGATCAAAAGTTAGGTTTTTGAAGGTTAATGGTCTTGTTTCTTGACACTCATTGATTCTCACGTTGTGATGTAAAAGGTTTATGTTCTTATAGTTTTATAGACCTTCTAGGATCCAAGTTGACAAAAAAACCGAAACAAAAACGTTCAAAAAAGGGAAAAATTTTATGGTGTTTTAGGTGAAAAAGTTCGTATTTCTCTTCACTGTGTTTTGCCTCTCTAAGACATTCTTGATTGCGTTTTTGCCTCAGAATAGTACACTGCCGATTTGTCATTTTGGTATCGTACAACAGTACTGCATTATGTCGTATTTGGGGTTGAGTTTTGTCACTGCGTTTTGGTAAAGTTGAAGGTTGAGTTTTGCCTACTTAAAGACCTCACTGCGTTTTAGCTTCAAGACCTCAATTGCGTTTTGACTTCAATACCTCATGCTTTTGCTTCAAGAACCTCAATGCGTTTTGCTTCATCTATCACTGCATTTTTGCTTCAACATCACTACTTTTTTGATTCAAGACCCCATTGTGTTAGTTGCTTTAAAGACCACATTGCATTTGATAAGTAAGTTACTCTGGCAAAATTTATTTATCATTGCATTTTGCTTCACAATCACGCGTTTTTGCTCTAAGAACTCCAGGCAGGTTTTGCTTGAAGACCATATTGCGTTTTGATAAAAAGTTACTCTGGCAAAATTTCATTCTTCACTGCATTTTGTCTAGGGTTCTTCACTGCGTTTTGCCTAAGTTTCATTATCTTTATTACGTTAACTTATTTCAACTAAACCAAATCACAATCAAACAACATATCACCTAATCAAACAAACAATCATCACTTTTAACATACAATCACTAATCATTGTACTGATCCAAAGTTTATCATAATACAAGTACTCAACCATGTCCAGTAATTCAGATGATATTCAGCGCAGTTCCGGATACCCCCCTCCTATTCTCTATAGTGATGATTACGAATCATGGTCACAACGAATCCGATTGTACGTTAGGGGAAAGGAAAATGGATTGCAAATTCTTCAGTCGATTGATCAAGGGACCAGTGTGTGCTTAGAACCACAAGGGAAGCACTCGGAACCTACCCCTGAGGGATGTTCCTTCTGGACCAAAAGGCCTTCGACATATGCGTACCTCAGTGACACGGAGAAAGAAACGATACGATGCAGATTTCCGAGCCACCAATATTGAGCTTCAGGACTTCCAATAAATCTACAAAACTCATCAATCACATCCTGGAAGCGGTAAACAATTGGGACAACGTCAAAATGCTTCTGGCTGGTTCTGAACTCACAAAAGAAGATAGAGAATCTCAGTTGTACGATGAGTTTGCGATTTCAAGATGATTCAGGTTGAAAAAAGTAAATGAGAACTATGTTCGCGTTTCAAAGCTGGTCCAACGCCATAAGGAATAATCAGAAATGACAATTGCCTAACATTCAACTGAAACCAAGTTCGTGAACAATATGTCACCTGAATGGGATAGGTTCGTGACAGCCGTTAAACTCAACAAAGGTCTGAAAGTGACAAATCACGAACAGTTGTATGCATACTTAAAACAACATGAGAAGCATGCTATACAAGATCGACTGATTATTGAAAGAATCACTGCTGCTACGAATGATCAGCTTGCATTTGTGTCAACGGTCTAACCTCATGCCCAATCATCACATGTCCAGTCTCATTAATATCCCTCTTCATCAACAAACCCTCAATCACCACAATATCCACAATTCCCTGAAACTGCACAAATTGACTCCGAATACACTCAAACTGATGAAATACTTGACAACCTAACCAAACAAATGGCGCTCCTGGCCCAATCCTTCAGAGCAACGCTTCCTCAGACCAACAATCAACTTCGAACCTCATCTAACACCCGGAATCAAGCAACTATTCAAGATGGTCAGGTTGTAGTTTAGAATGTTCAAGGGCGACAGAAACAAAATCAGAGGTATTTTGCTCGGGGGAATGGTACAACAGGAAATGGGGGTGCACAGAATAGAGCTGGGAATGCCAATGCAGGTCAAGGGAAACCGGTCAAGTGTTATAATTGTAATGGAGTTGGACATATAGCAAGGAACTGTACTCAGCCAAAGCGTCCACAGAATTCTGATTATTTCAAGGACAATATGTTGCAGTAAGCAGCCCAAGTAGAATGGTGTCAGTTTTGGATGAAGAGGAACTACTCTTTCTGGCTGGTGAACAGGGCAACACCTTTGATGCAGATGTGGATAATCAACCAGTCCAAGACTTAGCTCTGAATGAGGATAACATCTTCCAGGCAGATGAATGTGACGCTTTTGATTCAGATGTTGATGATGAACCGACTGCTCAGTCAATATTCATGGCCAATTTGTCCTCAGTCGGGTCAGCAAATCCACAAGCTGGTCCATCCAATGCATCAATCTTATCTGAGGTACATATTCTGGAAAATGCTATTGATCATAGTGTACAAATCATGTAAGAACATGAGATTCATAATAAAGTACAACCGTCAAATGTTATTGACTCAACTTGTGTCCATATGGGTAACAGTAATGTTATTCCATATGAACAATATGTGTCGGTCAATGATATTTCGGTTGTACCAAGTTGTGCATCTTCCGCTCTAAGTAGTGTATGCGTATCACCTGTTAATGATGCAATCGTTCCTCATGACCCAATAGCCATTGAACTTAAGATCTACAAGGAACAGGTTGCCATTTATGAGCAACGTGCTAAGTTTGAACTGACTGAACGTGAACAGCGAATGGATGATCAAATGCGTATGCTTATTCAAAATCATAATAAAACGGAGGAAAATTTTAAAAAAAGAACTTCATTCTTTCAAGTTACAACTTAAATCAACTATGGAAAACAATAAGATAATTGAAGAAACTGTAACGACTTTGAAACAAGAGTTTAAACAGAAAGAGTCAAAATTCCTGACTGATTTTTCCAATCTGAAACGCCTTAACGATAAACTTGAAAATAAGCTTCACTCACAAGATCAATCCATTCAAACTGTCCATATGATGTTAAATCCTACTCAGGTGTATGACCAAAAGACCAAAACTGCACTAGGTGCCCAGAACCCTTTTTACCTCAGACAGGCCAAAAAGGCCCAACCGGCACTATATGATGGTGATGAACTTCTTAAGCCTCATCATGTGCCGGTAATGGTTCCATCGTCTGAGGAAGAACTAGAGTTAGCTGAAGCTACTAGGAATAAGCTGCATGTGAAAATGAATGACTCTGCCTGTGTGGAAAAGAGGGTTAACATTACGCCTCCTAACTACTCAAAAGAAAATTTCATGGCAACATTCACCCCTCAGACTCAACTGACACCTGAGCAAGTATTTTGGTCCTTAGATCTAGCAAAACGTAAGGCCGAAGAGCTAAAGGCCAATGCAACACCCCTGCCTGTCCTACCACCTGCACAGTGTATTCCTCCCACACACCGGCCCATCAGTCCCTTTAGAACGCTTCCAACTACAAGGTCAAAGTAAATATTGGTCCTGTATGTAATGACTACAATTTCTATTTTGGGGATTTTGGAGAAAACTTGTATAAGCTGTATCACACCACGGGCATAACTGAAGGGGAAAGGGGTTTTTTTTTAACAAACAAAAAAGGTTGGTTACTTAACCGAAGTAATTACCCAAATTCAATCTACTCAAAGAACATTTTGAAGGAATTCAAAAATCTCTAGTCACTGAACTTAGGGCAATGAAAGCCGTTTTTGAAAATTTAGAAGCCGAAGTGGACCAGAATGAGACAAACTTACAGAGTGGTGAGATTAAACGGAAAAACCTTCTCATCACCAATGAGAACTTAGTTGTTGAATGTTTGTCCAAAGATGTGTTTTATACTGCAACGGATTCTGTACTAAACGTGTCTAGATTTTCTGACATGCATGATGCTTTCACTAGTGCTCAGAAACGTATTGCCGACCTTGAATCTGCAAATTTTAATCTGAGAAACAAGATTCAAAATGATGATCACGACTCAATGATAAAACATTTCTCCAAACTTGAAGTTAAACACTTCAACTTACAATTAAAGTATCAAAATCTCAAAGAACATTTTGGAAACAAAAACCCCGTGACATCTTCGGATGCTCCTTCATTTGATTCACCATTTGTGATTGGGAAACTAAATGAACAGATTCAAAGTCGAGGCAATACGATTCATGAATTAAAGGAGAAAATCTCTCGCTTAACAAAGAAGAATAGTGATACAGATCCCATTTTTGACCTTAAGGCTTTAGTTTCTCAGAACAAACATTTAACTGCAAAGCTCAATGCCCTTCACGATCTTAATGAATGCTTTAGGGTAGAAAATGCAAAAGTTAAGCAGCATTATAAGGAGTTGTATGATTCAATTAAAATAACGCGTGCCAAAACCACTGACCAGAACAACTCTTTGTTATCTGAAATTGAACACCTTGAGGATCAACTTAAAGAGAATTCCAAATGTGTCATTATACCTGATTATAAACCTTAGGTGCTGGCTCTGGGTAGATATCCTATAGATGTTGAAATAATTCTCCCTTGACTCAAGAAGAATCGGGAAGTGCATCTACACTATATTGAACGCCTTAAAGAAAATGTAGAAACCCTTCGTGAAATAGTAGAGGATGCTAAGGTAGAAAGACCATTGGATACCTCTCTTGCATCTGCTTTCCGTTACACTAAACACTCTCAGGAGCTGTTAGAATATGTAATAGGCACGTGTCCTAAAGACTTTGGCCCTCGCAATAAACAAAATGCCTCTACCAATTCACTTAGGAAAAAGGGAGTTACTTTTATCGAACCACATGAAACCTCAACTCATAACACACCACCACAAGTTGAGCACCAGAAAATAAATTCGACTAACGTTCTTGGAATTCCCTCTACAGGAGTAAAATGTGCCTCAGCAGCTAGCAGGTCAAATCCTAGGAGCAATACAAAGAAAGATAGGACCCTGCCAGCTAAAAGTGCCTTGAAACAAGTAGAAGCCCTTTCTAGGATGAATAAGTCGAATGAGAAACATAAGAATCGTGTTGATTCTAGTATTAGCTATAAGCGTACTATAATTAATTTGAATTCTAATACTTCTTGCAAAACTTGTAACAAATGCTTAATTTCTGTTAATCATGATCAATGTGTTGTGCGTTCTGAGATGTGTGTGAAGCAATCCTCTACCACTAAAGTGTGGTGGGTTAAGCAAGTTAAGCAAGTTTGGAAGGCCACAAGGAAATTGTTTACCACCATCGGTCATTAGTGGCGACCCACTGGCAGACTATTACCTTTAGGAGATCAGTGGCCTTTAACTAGGAATACCTTTAGGAGATCAAAGACTAGGAATACTCTACCTAAGGTCTTGCCTACAAAACAATGGAAGCCCACTGGTAGACTTCTCCCGTTAGGAAGACAGTGCCCTTTAGTTAGGTCTATTGCTCTTAAGAGTGACTGTTTGCCAGCTGATCCACAAGAAACAATTGCCCTCGTAGAGTATAATCTTACGTGCACTAACCAACCAGACCCCAATTGCAATTGGGGATCCAATATATCCAAATCTCCATTTTCGCCTTTATTTAAATGCAAGTTATACAGATCGTTCTCTAGTATTTGGACACAGGCTGCTCAAAACATATGACTGGAGATCGCTCATGGCTCAGGAATTTCGTGTAAAAGTTTATTGGGACCGTTCGATTCGAAAACGACCATTTTGGTGCAATTATGGGATATGGGGATTACGTCATTGGTGACAGTGTAATTTCCAGGGTATACTATGTTGAAGGACTTGGACACAACCTTTTCTCTGTCGGTCAATTTGGTGATTCAGATCTTGAAGTTGCCTTCAGAAAGCACACATGCTTCGTCCGAGACATAGATGGTGTCGACCTTATTAAAGGAAGTCATGGTACAAACTTATACACCATTTCTGTTGAAGATATGATGAGGTCCTCTCCCATTTGCTTATTGTCTAAAGCCTCCAAGAACAAATCCTGGTTATGGCATCATCGCCTGAATCACTTAAACTTTGGCACTCTCAATGATCTAGCTCGTAAAGATCTTGTTAGAGGTTTACCTCGATTGAAGTTTGAAAAGGATCATCTGTGTTCGGCATGTCAACTTGGAAAAAACAGGAAAGCTACCCACAAACCCAAGATGATTAACACCATTATGGAAGTTTTACACACCCTTTACATGGATTTTTATGTGGAACCGCTAAGAGTACAAATTTATAAATGGAAGAAATACATTTGGAAAAATTCGATGACTACTCTAGGTTTTACATGTGGTGAAGTTTTGAGATCCAAGATGAGACTCCCGGTTATGATGTAATCAATCTGTTTAAAAACAACTTACAAGTCGAACAGTCATCAACACAAAACTGTCCGGTTCGTGCGGACTTATAATGGCACCGAATTCGTTAATAAAAATTTGACAGATTACTATGAAAGCGTTGACATTACCCACGAGAGGACCGTTCTGAGAACTCCTCAGTAGAATGGCGTTGTTGAACGAAGTAATCGCACCCTTGTTGAAGTTGCTCGGACAATGCTGATATTCTCCAAGGCTCCCTTGTTTATTTGGGCAGAAGCTGTGGCTACTGCCTGTTACACCCAAAACCGATCCCTTATACATACTCTTCACAACAAAACTCCATATGAACTAGTGCATGACAAGAAACCGGATCTCTCTTTCCTACGTATATTTGGGGCTCTCTGCTACCCATCAAACGACAGCGAAGATCTTGGCAAATTGAAAGCTAAAGCAGACATTGGGTTCTTTGTTGCTTACGCACCAAACATGAAGGGTTACAGAATCTACAACAAACGGACCCGACAAATAATGGAAACTATTCACGTTACATTCGATGAGCTGATTGAGCAAACGGCTCCTGTACACTCCAGTTTAGGACCCAATTCTAACCTTTTGACGCCTAGACCTATAAGTTCAGGGCTCGTACCTAATTCTGCTCATGCTATTCCGTATGTACCTCCCACCAATAAAGATTTGGAGCTCCTGTTTCAACCAATGTTTAATGAATATTTTGAGACTCTAACGGGTGATCATCAGATGCCTCATGTCCCTGCAGTTCCACCCCTGGTCATTCTAACCGGTCCATCAGTATCTATATCCTTTTATCACGATGCACTATCACGCAGTCATTCACCATCATCCTCGGCTCATCAATCATCTTTGGTACATCGCGGTGTTGCAACTGAGCATTCTTTTGAAGTAAATCTGTTTGCTGCAACTGAGCACGAACCATTTGTTAATGTGTTCACCCCAGACCCGAACTCTAAAGCATCATCTTCTGGGACTCTCACGATTACTACACCTAACCAATCCACTCAACCTCATGAACATCTCTGCAAATGGACCGACTCTCATCCTCTTGATAACATTATTAGTAACCCTTCTCGACCGGTATCCACTCAGAAAAAGCTTGCTACAGATGCTTTGTGGTGCTTCTATAATTCTGTACTGTGATGCTTTGTGGTGCTTCTACAATTCTGTACTGTCCAAAGTTGAACCGAAAAACTTTCAATCTGCAGCTACTGAAGACTGCTGGTTTCAAGCCATGCAAGACGAAATCCATGAATTTGATCGACTGGACGTATGGGAATTAGTACCACCTCCAGACAGTGCCATGATTATTGCTCTCAAGTGGATTTACAAAGTGAAGCTTGATGAGTATGGTGATGTGTTGAAAAACAAGGCACGTCTTGTAGCAAAAGGATTTCGTCAAGAGGAAGGTCTAGATTTTGAAGAATCCTTCGCCCCGGTTGCTCGTCTTGAAGCAATCAGGATATTCATTGCCAATGCCGCCAGCAAAAACATGACAGTTTATCAAATGGACGTGAAAACTGCATTCTTAAATGGCGAGCTCAAAGAAGAAGTCTATGTCCACCAACCGGAAGGCTTTGTTGACCCAGAACGTCCACATCATGTCTATCGTCTGAAGAAAGCACTTTACGGGTTGAAACAGGCTCCTCGGGCATGGTATGACACTTTGTCAAGGTTTCTTCTGGCTCAAGGATTCTCCAAGGGTGTCGTCGATCCCACCTTGTTCATTCGCAAAACAGGCAAACACACTCTTCATGTTCAAATATATGTTGATGATATCATATTTGCCTCGACCGACCCCAAAGACTGTGACCGTTTTTCTAATGAAATGAGTTCTAAATTTCAAATGTCGATGATGGGTCAAATATCATTTTTCTTAGGCTTACAAATTTCTCAAAATCCTAGAGGCATTTTCATTAATCAATCTAAATATGCAAATGAGATTTTAAAGAAATTTGATCTTCATAAAAGTGACCCTGTTGACACTCCTATGGTGGAGCGAACAAAACTGGATGAGGACCTCTCAGGGATCCCCGTTGACCAGACCAAGTATCGCAGCATGATTGGGTCCCTGATGTATCTCACAGCCAGTAGACCTGACCTTGTATTTGCTGTGTGCATGTGTGCTAGATATCAATCTAGGCCCACTAAAAAGCACCTTGAGGCAGTTAAACGGGTCTTTCGGTATCTCCAAGGAACCATCAATATGGGTCTTTGGTATCCGAAAGACACCGCCATGGCACTAACAGCATACGCAGACGCAGATCATGCAGGTTGTCAGGACACTCGCAGAAGTACATCTGGCAGTGCTCAGTTCCTTGGTGATAAGTTAGTCAGCTGGTCATCAAAGAAGCAAACTAGCACGTCCATCTCGTCTACAGAGGCTGAATACATCGCAATGTCTGGTTGCTGTGCCCAAATCCTATGGATGAGATCTCAATTATCAGACTATGGCTTTGCTTACAATCGCATCCCTCTGTACTGTGACAACAAAAGTGCCATAACTCTTTGCTGCAACAACGTTCAGCACTCCAAGTCTAAACACATCGACATCCGACATCATTTCATCAGAGAACAAGTGGAGAAAGGAGTGGTTGAGTTGTATTTCATGAGGACAGAGTATCAACTGGCGGATATATTCACCAAGGCGCTGCCTAGAGAACGATTCGAATTCATTCTCCCAAGGCTTGGCATGAAGTGTATGAAGCCAGAGACACTCAAAAGTCTTCAGGACGATCAGGATGAGTAACGGATTGGCTTCAAGTATCCTATGTAAATATGTACATACTTAAACCCAAAAAGAAAAATACAAAATATAAAACCATCAAAAATCTATAAAAATCAGAAAATAGAAAATACCAAAAATAGTTTTCTTCAAGACATGTCTTCCGTTTATCGATAACATTTACGGTCTTAGAAATGTCATTCAATAATGACACGGGTCTTTAAATGAAGCTCGAACGGAAGTTTAAACCTTTTCAAAACATGTCTTAATGGCTTGCAGTTATTTCAGACTGCAACCCGCTTTTCAAAATGAGGAAAGCACGTCGCCAAAAAGACGGCTGTTCCTAACAACGGGTGATTAAGTTCTCCCGGGCATGGATTACTTTATATCCGTGCAACCTCGATCTAATGTACGTTCTTTTATCCTCATAATTTTCCGTCTATGATTCTTCAGAAAATTATTTGGATCTCACGTGGTGGTTTAAAGCGAATTTTTGAAAAGTAATCGGACTTGGTTTTTCATAAATTTGACACTCAATCAACGACTACAGCTCTTTAAATAGAAAACGGGTCATTGATTCGAGGGGAGAGTGGTCTTCGAATTGTTGACATGTTTTAGGGACTTCTGAGCTATTTGCTACTTGCATCCTAGGTTCATTAAATGTGTAGGACCATTTGTGTCACTTCCTAAAAGTTACTCAATCCATTAGTTGCTATGTGTTCCTAAATGCTAAAGAAATATGAAAAGTGAGGGACCATTAGTGTAATTTATCTTGCATAATAAGAAATAAAGAAAGAGAAGGGCCAATAATGCCAACTGCTGAAAGTGTAATTTTTGAACAAAAAAGGGGGGTTGCGTTTTGACTTGGCAAAATATACAAATTCAAGTCAAAATTGTTGCATTCACTTCAATCTCTTTCTCGTTGCGTTTTGACTGATCTGAGATTTCTAAAGCATTTCTTTGCTTAGATCATCGTGTAAACACCTCATCGAATCAAGGGTTAGTGTGTTTAATTATTGGGTTTTCGTTTTCTTGAATGCTAGATGATTTTCCAATGCCTAAATTGATTCCCCGCCCCGTACATTAAATGTCCCTATAATTTTCGAGTAGTGATTACCATTTTAGAATAAGTTTAGGTTGCGAGTTGACAAGGATTCATGCTGCGTTTTAGGGCATTCATGCTGCGTTTTAGGGCCAAATTAATGTTGCGTTTTGTGGTTATATTGTTGTTGCGTTTTAGGATTCTAAAGGCTAAATTAATGTTGCGTTTTGTGGTTATATTGTTGTTGCGTTTTAGGATTCTAAAGGCTAAATTAATGTTGCGTTTTGTGGTTATATTGTTGTTGCGTTTTAGGATTCTAAAGGCTAAATTCATGTTGCGTTTTGTGGTTATGTTGTTGTTGCGTTTTAGGATTCTAAAGGCCAAATTCATGTTGCGTTTTGTGGCTATGTTGTTGTTGCGTTTTATGATTTTAAAGGCTAAATTCATGTTGCGTTTTGTAGTTAAATTGATGTTGCGTTTTAAGGTTCTAAAGGCAAAATTCATGTTGCGTTTTGATGATATAATATATGATTGCGTTTTGATTATATGATACAAAACAGGCTCAAATCGCAACTCGTTGCGTTTTGATTTGAAGAAATTTTATTATTAAAATATGGAACCCTCTTTTTCAAAATTTTCTAAAAGGGTTGCGTTTTGACTTGTGTTGAATATTATAATCATTGCGTTTTGTGGATGATTGCGTTTTGACCTAGTTGCGTTTTTGACAGAAAGGTTTTGAGTTTGATAGAGTTTTTGAGAATGACTGCGATTTGATTATTGATGCGTTTTGAGAATGACTGGTTGGATACTACGTTTTGTATCTTGGATCGTGAGTTGTGTATGTCAATATCTTGCGTTTAGTATTGAGCATACTGCTTAACTTCCGTGCATTTGTTCTCAGTCTAACAACATTAATCTGCATGATCGTTCGTCTATGTTGTAACTTTGCAGAATCAATGCTTGTACTGAACAAGCTCTTGCTAAGTGCTCACCCGTCCCGTACTGATGAAAAATGTGCCTCGCATCGGAGGGTGCCAATTGGGGAAAAGCAATGCTATTGAATGAAGAAAATTCAACGCAGTCTAATTTTCAAGATTGCTGTGGACATTCTCAAGCAACTAATTCTTCAGAGCTTTTTATAGCGTCATCATTAATACCTGCTATCTACATTCAGAATTTGGGATACCATTCGTTTTGCCAAGTAAAGCTGGAAGTTTTAAGAGTCAACTGGACGGAGCTATGGTTCCAATCTAAATATGACACACTAGAGAGCTCGTCAAATACCACTGTCGACAAAAACCGGGCCTTCTCTTCTCCTCCAACTCCTGATACCTTGTTGATTTTGTTAATTACGTTGGGATATCAATGGAAGCTAATTCACTTGTCTAATGTCACCACAAATGACATGTTCCAACCTGTGGAGGGCACTTGCAATATTATCTCATCTGGCCTCTACGGAAGCACGTCTGGATTGAACGACCGAGAGCTCAGTGCTAACAAATTCTTTGGGGGCTTGTCATCGAGCTCACATTGACCTATGCTGAAAGGATGTGGAGGAATACACTCAATCATCTACTTCACAGAAGACAAAGGAAGTTGGCAACATACCTGGGAAAGAAGAAATGCAACTTTTATTTTTTTCCAAGTATCAGGTTTCACAAAATTGATTCATATTCACCTGCAAATCGTTACACAACTTTTCACCAAGACCGGTCTCTCTACATTTGCAACTGAGGAACTGTCCTAGGTCCATCTTAAGTTCAGAGCTAGGGAAGCACAAAAAGAGTTTTGGGCTGACTAATAAGATATGAACTCATCTATAATGTGATTTCGAGAGCAGACTACCTAGCATGATATCTGGAAAATGTTCAAAAGATCAACGGGGAATCGCGGGTGAGGAATTAAGTGATCCTGAATCTCCTGCACCAAAACAACCAAGCTTTCAAACAAACAAAACCAAGACAACCCCTGAGCAACAACCGTTTTTTTTTTCCTAAAAATTAAAATCCAATGAAGTTAAACAACACCGGCCAACCTAAGGAGAAGAAGCGACAAAACCTGTGTCAGAATATCTGAGGATCATCACTAGCCAACGTGCTAAGGCAAGGGAAAGTGGTCAAGAGAGAACTGCTAAGGAGTTCTAACGGGTTGGTCGTGAATTCGTTGAGAAGGTGTTCCTGCTGCTAAACCTAGTCTGAAGACTCAGAGAGAGGCCGATACTGCAAATAAGGTCTTGCGAAGAACAGCTTCTAACAGATGATACCCACTCAAAGGGGTCCTTTCAGCCTGTGGTTATCAGGAACCTGACACTGGAAACTTCAACACTACCAGAGGTGGCAGGAAAGGGGAAACGAAAGTAGGAGAGGAACAAGATGCCCAGTTCTCCTCAACCTTCAAACTCCAAAGAAGAAGAGTCGACAGAACATTATATATTTCAGAGGGCTCTTACCTTCCAACTGTAACAGCGGTGTGAAGGAATCCTCTTCGTATATGCGAGCTCGGATTATCTGGCTCAGTTACGGAGTTGATGAACAAATGCCTTCCGTGGGTAAAGTGGAAATCAAGACGGAGGCCAGGTGGATCCAGACCTGGTACAAGAGAAGAAGGGCCAAGTGGATCAACCTGGTACCCTTAGTGAAGGCCGCTGGATCAGACCTGGGTTAACGAGATGAAGGCCAGGCTGGACCAAACCCTGATGACATTAACATTGCTGATTCTACCATTACCATCCGAGGTTTCACTGGGACCAAACTTGAACACCTCGGATGTTGAGGATCACTGGTCCCTCCTAGTCAACCTCAACCTAGGAGCATATGGATGAAGGGTTACGGCCTCGCATACCCTGATGTGCATAGAATCTAAATGTCTCAACGGGTTGATGACATGTGATACGAAGAACTGTCAGCTCTACAGGGACATGTATTCCTTTACACTCTCGCAAAGATTTCAGTTTGGTGATTAAATTCTTGAATGACAAACCGCCTGAGCCGTTAATAGGCGAAGAACAGCTGACACTTGAGTGAATTCAATTGGCATTCCGTCACTATTCAGCAAGACATTCTTCACCCCTCTGATGACATCTCCGGTGATCGATCTGTGTCTAACCTCTTCACCTAATGTTCATTGGCCTTACAAACACACAATTCACACTGCAGCAAACAACAACAACAACTCTTCCACTACACTCAATTAAATTTTTTTATTTTATTTTCCAACAAGGTTCATTCAGTGTCGCTTCTCATTATAGCGAATGGTGAAATTGAGCAAACTTATAGCGGACTGTGTAGAAGAAATCAAGACTCTGAATCACGGTTAGAAAAAAAATTGGGAGCAGGATCGCAAGTTGGAAAACACATGGTTGGTCCAACATGATCAGAGAACAGACGGTCGACAAGTTTATTGAATCATGTGAGGATTGACCGAAAAAATAGAGACTCAGTTACGGAGGGTGGGTTAGTCATCTGTAAAGCATGCATGAGGAGTTCCTCTTCGTGCTCGATTCAGTGATCTCCCTACGTCTGACATGAAGGAAATTCTGCTCTAAGCATGTTGAGGGACTAGACATAGGGACATGCTGAACATACGAATAAGCATATGAAGCACTACAGGGCTAATCATTCGTGTTGAAGATGGGACTTGATGATGTAAAGGCTCAGATAGGAAACTAAGAAGAAGGTAAGCAAGATCTCTCAAGCATCCCCTGGGTCGCCTCCTTCACCACACCTCCTCTCCACCACGTCGGGGCATCAAGGCTTTGGCAAACCGGCGTTCTGATTCTGCCCAAAGCTCCTCTATCTCCACACCTCCAGTCTCATCTCTCGTCAGGAACGTATCAGTCAAAGGCACTGAGCCCTAAGTTTCCTCAAAGACAGCTGCCTCAGTGAATTCTGCGTGGACAAGACTGGACTCCCAGACTAAGCCGTCAATCACACGATTCTAACGATTCTATATGGATGAGGATACCACTGCAGATGTACAAGTACTCTCTAGTGATGATGAGGTCGGACGTGATCATTGTTCTACAGGCAATAAGGGTGGGGGGGGTGGGGGAACAAGATGGTGGAAACTCTCACTGAAGACAGACCCCCACCCCCCACCCGCCCCCGTCCACTCCTGAACCTGCGTGGGACTTTTCCGTTGCTTATTGTCATGCCACCAACACATACTGGGCCTCTGCTCTGAAGTCGAATATGCGCAACACAGGAGAACTCGCTTTACTTGCTCGAAACGGGGTTATGGCGACAATTATGGACTGGGTTTTGTAAACAACGAGGAAATCCTGAACTTACTCCAAGGACCTGAAGGCCCTGCATTCGGAAATCGTTCAATGTGTTTCATCCTGAGTGATTCTCTCCAATTCAAATGGAAGATGCCACAAAACTTCTTACAGATCAAGTGGATGATGCATTCATAAGGTACAACGTCAGCAAGCTTTCCAATTGGGAGGGAACCAGCATGTAACCATTCAAGGATTCTTTCTTCAAAAAGACCCTGGAGTTTTAAGATATGTGGCAAAATGCAGAAGCCTTGTCAATCTCGAAGATGAAGGCGGCATGTTTTCCCTGATGTCGGAGTGTAAACTGGTGCTGGATCAGTTCTGGATTGAAGTGGAGTGCAAGTGTATGACATTGCGGCTATGTATGGTATCTCTCATTGGTGGGTTCAACGACAACGATTCTTACATTGGACTCGTATTCTTCATCTGAAGGAGACCGCGAGCAGTAAGGAACTTCATATGCGTATCTTAAGCGTCGTCGAATCGAAGTTTTTTTCAATGTATGGGTACCAACTTATATAAGAAAATCGTCTTCGTCCGAGCTGATCTCAAAGACAAATTATAGCAAGAAAGGGACTTCAAACACATGTATCAAGTGACTCTGGACGATCTGTACTTGTTAATCTTCAAGGTAACTTTGAACCACCTATAACGAAGACAAAAAGATTCTAATACAGCTGTCAACTATGGACAGGAAAATTGGTTATTCGACACGTGGTAGAGACTTTCATTGGGAATAGAGGTATCAAAACACAGTACCTCACCAACCCGATGGGAAGCCACTAGATTTGAATTAAAGCAGACTACACGTCATGATCTCAAGGGCAGTTACATTAGGACTAATACGGGTTCAGATGATCATGAGTTCAAAATGAATACTCAAGTAGTGATGGCACTCTGCAACAGATTGACGAAGCATTGGACTATCGAGTCAAGGAATTCCAGATCAACAGGACTAATCCAGGGATGAACACCAGATTTTGGTCGCAGAAAGATATGGACAGGAGCAAGGACTTCATATTCGCTATCCAGAAACGGCTAAAGACACGACGTATCTTTCGAAATCTGGAGAGCTTTGTGGGTGGAAGGATCCGAGAAGGCGACTACCGGTTGCTGAGAGAAACCGAATGAGAGTAGCCAGTTTAATACGTTGTTGTAAATGTACATTACTTTGTAGTGGTACAACTGTAAACTTAGGCTTGTATAGTAAGTAAAATATGCTTCAATTAGGATTTTATTAATCGTACGCACTTACTCCAAATTTTCTTAAATTAATTATTGAGACCCAAATTCAACGGATTTGAATTTTTGCTCGGGGGAGAAAATGTGATTTAGTATGAAAAAATCTGATATAAAAAATGTGATCTTTTAAAATCAAGTGTAGGTCCTCTTATATGTGTTAAACTTTTAGTCGAATATCCGATGAACATATTAAGGGGGAGCGAATGGTATATGATGCGAAGAGACAGTACCAAAAGACCGATCCCCGTATTTTTCTTTATCGGAGTTATAAGGCTGGTATGGTTAGGCAACATGTTCCCATGATCCGCCAGAGCCGGAGGGATTACCCATGGACATTACACTTTAGTTCAGTGTAGATGTCCGTTAGGTATGATTACAAAAGTAGTTATGTGAGAAGAAGGGATAGTTCGGTCTGAGATGGAGTAGTACTGAAATAAACCCACAAGTTCTAGTATGAAGTTCGGTAAGCATGAAGGGGTTGAAGAATGAAACAAGGAAATGTTAAGATAAAGGTGTGAAAAGAAAGCAGCCCTCCTTAAAACTTAGGAGAAAACCGGTCAATACATATGTTGTCTGTATCACAAGGTTGATTGACTGACATTGAAGGAACAAGTATCATGGACCGTGATACGCTGCACTACCCTCCTAGCTACTCAAGATCCCTCAAAGGATTCTATTCTCATTTCTCAGGGATCAATACAATTCTATCGTCTCACTCTCCGAGTAGTGATCATTGAAAAGGTGCAGTCCGCTCCAGCTCGACCACTAAAACAAAAATGCATATTGGAGACTAGTAGCCTTGGATCATCAAAAGTCTGCTGGGACACTTATCATAATGTTCTTGTTTCTACACACTGTGACAACAAGTAAAGATTTTAAGAGTCCTTAGCATTATCTTCTCGGCTGGTATTGCAGAACCGCGGTTGATACAAAAGTATCACGATGAAGGATGGAAATCCTTCTAGAGCCACATCAAACAAGCTATTGGTAGGTGACATGTGAGATCCACTTGGATTAAGCGTGTGACAAATGGAAGGCAACGATGGCGCGATTCCTTTGAGGAATCTAAACTTGTTCAGAATGTGAATTGACGGATCAGTGGAAACTTCGATGTGCCTCAATCAAATGATTTTCGAGGCATATGACTGTGTATTATCTTCAAACAAATGTATTTTATGAAAAAATTTGATTTTTGTGCATCAAAACTCTATCGATTGTCACAAAAATTCTTTCTCAAGTAATCCGTCGATTGATTTTCAAATCATTTTTTTTCTTAATGGGTAGATAGTAATAAGATTCACTCTTATCGTGCTGTCTGCTTTGAAGACGTTTTTGTCGATACAGAGAACAGACAAGTATGGAGATTTGTTGGGTACACATCAGATGATCTGATATTTTATACTGGTAAATCCTGTCAAGGAGGATCGTCTTATGATGTAATTACCTGATCACAGGTCGGTCTCAAGATATCAGGAGGTTAATCCACCAGACTCGAGCGAATGACAAAGCCATATTCGCCCACCCCCCAAAGCTTTATTGCTATTGTTTTTATTACAGGATCAAGCAAATATGGAGACGGAGTCACCTGTTTCCCGTAGACGTATTTCACCACAATGCTCACTTTAATGCTTCAAGTAAGACATCATGACAAACTGATGACATACAACACTGCTTCGCAACTATGAGAAAGTAATATCATGATCAAGAAAGTGTGAGTATGTGGTCGACTGTCACAAAATCACATGAAGGCAATGCTACTAACAAGGATGATAAAGAGAAATAAAGATGCAGATATTAAGGAACTAAGATCGCACAGCCTAAGAGACAAGTATAAAGTCAACTACATGTTCAAAGACATCAATAGATTGAAGATAAAGGATTCGAGCTATGACGAGGTTATTGAAGTAGAATTCTAGAATTCTGAATGTATTTCTAGGGGTGAGCTCCTTATGGGGGAGTTGTAAGGATTTGGAATAGTCACGGTACACCCCGTGTATCATAGTATAGCATAGCTCGTAGTCAGAGAGAATCATGTGTATATATACCCCTTCCCAACATGAAGGGGTGGTTTGTTTTTACTTTCATGCTATTTACTATTCTCTTGCACTATCTTCTATTAAAACGACATTTTTCTCTCTAAATCTAATTAGCCAACCATATCCATCACTTGTGTTATGATCTCTTGTTTATACAGCAATATATCGATCTTTCCTAGAGAGTCACTATCCTAGGAGATAGAAAAATGTGGCAGCGAACTCGATGATCGTATTTGGACTAACATGAAAATCTTTCGGTGGCCGGGGAAGAAGAGTTATGTAAGCAAACTTTCTACAAAACAATATATCACCTTGATCAGGTTGCTATTATCAATTTTTGGTGGAATTGATGGAGTCGAGTGAGTTTCACCGACGAATCATCGAGAAGAAAATCACTTGGGAGAGGAAGCCATAACGTAGCCGATTGATCTAATGATTCAAGATGATTAAGATCGGCCTACCAAACGAACATCTCTCAGCATAAGAATCGAGTCTCATATGAATCAATTAACACTCACTCGAAATGATTCCTCGTCAAGATCAAAAAGAGGTTCGAATAAGTTTTAAAATCATCTCGCTGAATAATCCTCCGACTTGACACGTCAATCACTAGAGGAGAATCGTCCGAAGAGAGGTTGAAAAACGTTGAAAAATTTGTCATTTGAGAAATATCACAATCGGGCACATACACTCATGTTCATCCTGACTCATTGGGTTTTGGAAAGGTCTCAACACTAGGACTTTATGAATTCGTCGATTTCGTCTGAATAGTGTAAGATGCTCATCCTATCCATTATTGAGGGAGTCCATTTATTGTGAATCGGTGTAATTGCAGTTAGAACATTGTCATGAGAATCGCTTGTGTTGCAAAAGATTATCTCGTGTATCTATAAGATGAGGTAGGCAAATTCCAACTTGGAGTATTAATAAATTCTGCCAACTCCTGTTTATGCTCTTTGCAAATCTTGAAGAAGTTTGTTAAGCAATTCTTGTACCTCTTCAGATTGATGTTGCTTTTCTTTACAAGCATGTTTAATTTCAAGAAATTTGTCCCAAGCTTGCATTAAAACCTTCGGTGTTTCCCTAAAAGAAATACTCATCTTTTTAAGTAATTTAGAATTAATTCAGTTTAAAAAGTATTTTTCTTAATTTTTATCAATTTAATTTTTATTTTTAGAAGGTTGATGAATGACGGGAAACTGCGGGGGTTCAATTTGGTCAAAACCGGTATAACTAGAATCATAACACGGATTAGGTTCGTAATAATTCTGGTTTATCGGTTGACACTGGAAAGTCTCATGAAGACCCCCGCAATTTGCACAATAAGGCTCATCGAAGACCAATTGATCACATTGACAAGTCGCATGCGGGCCCCCACAGCGGGTACAACAAATATATTGTTGTTGAAAACTTGGTGAAGTTTGTGGAAAATTATCATAGTTTTGGTTGAAACACGGGTCTTGATTGTAGACAAACGGGACTTGAGGTGGACAATCGTAACCATAATAAGCTCCATTCCTACAAAACTCACAAGTACATCATTGACAAAAGAAATCATCTAACAAATCCCCACATCTGTAGCAAAAAATTTGGTTGATTTGTGGAGGACATTGTGAAAAATTTTATGCAAAATTTTCACTGGGGTCTTGAGAGTTGGAACTTTGTTCTTGAGGTGTGTTATCAAAGTTAGGATTTGCATTCAATGACTCAATAGAATGAGTTAGGGGTTGCGGAGGTGGGTTGAAAACTTTTGGAGAATCAATGAAAGAATTTGAATTAGAGTCATCAATTGATGTATATTCATTACAAATGTGGCAAAATCCTTTACTAAGACCAGACCAACACCTCTTGCAAGTACACCGTTGACAACGTTCATGTTCTTCTAACGGATCTTTACAATGGAAACAATGACGTTGATTGAATGACGCCATAAGAATTAAACAATTAAGAGGGATAGGAAGAAGAATTAAATGGCAAAGAGGTTAAAGGAGATTATTTTTGGTTTTTCGAGATTGATTAACAATTTATTTTAATTAGACCGAATAACTTAAACCAATAATCAACTTGCTTCACGGTAGCTCTTTAAAAGAAAAAACGCACAAAAGAGCGGAGGAGCGAAAAAGCGCGAAGCTATTAAAAATCTTCTCCATTCGGGTTAAGTTCCAACGGGAAAACAACCCTCCTTATACTCCTCATTGGAGTTTGTTAAACTTTAAAAGGAGAGAACGTACTATTGACAAGTGACACAAAGGCAGTTTGAATCTTTTGTTCGGAACTTATTAAACTAAAGCCATGATGCAAGCATTATATGATGATGATTTTTATTCTTGATTAAGGACAATTTTTTATGTTATATTGATTTTTTTCTTTCTTTTTTCTCTTATTTTACTTATAACTAAATAAAAAGAAAAATGAAAAATATTTTTTATTTTTTGTATTTTTAAAAATAAAAAAAATCAATGCACAAACGAGGAATGAGGAACTTCACGAGGGAAGGTCCCTCAAAAACTAATCTTCAAAACGAAACGATAATCGCAAACACCTCCCCGGCAGCGGCGCCAAAATGATAACCTTTAAAACTAGCCTTTTTGTATATAATAAATTAAAAATAAATATAATTAAATATATAAGGAAAATTTCAAGATTAAAATTCAATTATAGTATAGTATAGTAAGAATTCCAAGAGATTCAAATAAATTCCTTTTATCCAAAGGAAATCAAAAAAATAAAAAGCCCATGGTCGTTCCTCCCAACGAGTTGGCAAATGAAAATCAATAACTTATCGTGATCACGCGTTTGTTTGAATGGTTAAGGGTTTTTGGAAATGGTTTTCTAATTTCTACTATTAAAATAAAAAAACGAATAAGGGAAACCTAAAAACGAAAGCAAACGAGTGATTAAACCCTAAAAACGAGAACGGGGTCGAAACCCGTTCTTTAAAAAACAAAATTTTGAAATTTAAATCCTACGGATGCAAAATTAATTTTCCTAGGACCTAAATGATAAAAGAAAATTTTCTAAAAAAGGATATTAATTTTTTGAACTTTTTAATCATTTTAAAACACAAATAAAACAGTTTAAAAAGAAAAATAATTAAAAAAGTAACCAATTTTGAAAATATGAAAAAAAATTAACCAAAAGTAGATTAAAGGTGTGCTAGATCCAAGAAAATTAAAATGTGTGCCATAAGCTATTACTAGATAATCCAAAAAAAAGCCAAAAGGGATGAATAGCTTTAATTAACAAAGTGTAGTAAAAACTAAATAAAGAGTTGACTAGTAACTTGAAAAAGTCCCCAAGGGCAATTGGGTTAGTGTGTGTGGACGTTTAGTACTAGTGGTGCTAAAAGAGGACATGGGTTAGAATCCCATGCCTCACCTTTTTTCAAAAACATTTTTTCTTTTTTAAAAAAAAAACTTATAAAACAGAAAAAATTAAGCAAACTTAAAAAAGACAAATTTTTTATAACTCAAAAATAAGCTGGAAAAAGCTTTAAAAAGAACATAATGTTATTTTGCTCTAAGGACTATATAAGCTAAACTGCTAGGCTTATAAAGGCAAAATAAGCTAAGGTAAATGAGAAATAAGCAAAAATAGATGAGGGTCTACACCTATTAAGCTCCTACAAACTAAAAAGCTAAGCATAATAACAGCAAGAACAATCTAAAATTCCAAGTAACTAAAATTGCTCTAAAAAAGATTTCAAATTATTTCTCAAACTGTTGGCTTTTCTAAACAACAATAAGCTCACAACAACTAAAAAAGCAACACAAATGGTCAACTACACCTACAAAGCAAAATAAACAAAGATAAGCTAAGGAGATTAAGCAGAAAAGCAAAATAAATGACAAATAAGCAAAGGGCTAATATAGGCAGAAAAACAGAAAAAGGAACCACTTTTGGGCTTAATTTTAAGCACCTAAGTGGATCCTTATGGGCCTTAATGCATATATGACTGAAAGCCTAACCAAAGGGCTTTCTAAAAAAGCAAATAACAAAATGTTTGAAAAACAAATAAGCAATTAAAAAGGCTTGGAAAAGTGGCTGTCACAAATGCACCCTTCTTTTTGGTTTTCTTTGGAAAAAAAACAAGTGGGCTAATGCAGGCACCCAAATAAGCTACAAAATAAGCTCCAATCTTAAAACTAAGTCAAAACAGATTTAGTTTGGCCTAAAATGAGCTTATGCTCAAAAAGACAAGACCTAAAAACTACTTTGAGGGTCTGATAATCGTGTATGAAAAAGCGCTTTTGAGACTAAAACTTGACTTAAAAGAAGAGTTGACAGATTGACTAAAGCTAAAGCAAACCAAAAGAAAACTTAACTACTACTATTGACACATAAAAACAACACTAAATTAACTTGAAAAAGCTGGTTTAGAAGGCTAAATCAATTAAGCACTTGTGAGACTGTTTGTCAACACAGTTTGAAAAACACCCTTTAGAAAATAACTTAAAAACCAACTTAAGACCTTAAAATTTTTGAAATAAGATTAAGGAAAGCTTAAAAAAGCTAGCCAAAGGTGGCCAAGTGACCCAATCCAATTTGAGCCTTTTTTCACCCTTGACCCAAACAGTCCTTTAAGATTTCAAAGCTATTTTTAACACTGATTTTAGGAGTTTTAAGCCAAGAAACTTAAAGACAGATGACAATATACAAAATTTAAGCAAAAAAAAATACATATGCACACACCAAAAAGCACTAAATAAGCAAATAGGAAAAATAAACAGTTTACAAAGTAAATAAGCAATTTGAAACCAATACTTTAAATAAAAGACATGTAAATCATAAAAAAGCATAAACAAGTAACAAGAAGCATAAATAAGCAACAAAAAAGCAGGATTAAGCAGAAATAAGCAGATGAATAGTAAAATAAGCAAAAATGGAAAAAGAGAGCTACAAGAGGTCCAAGCTTATGGCAAGACAATAAGCTTTCAAAAAGCTTATAAACCAACCCTAATGCTTCCCATGAAGCTCTAAACCCATGGCCATCTAAGATTTACCATGCTCCTTTGATTTGACAGATTTCCTTTTTTTGATTATTTGACTGAAAGTGAAATAAGTGTTTATATAAACTCTTAATGACTCAAAAGCTTACATAAAACCTTAAGAACAGTATTTAAAAGACAATAAAGCTTAAATGACAATAATTTAAAGAAAACTTGTAAATGACAATAATTTAAAAGCAAGTATTTAAATGACAAGAAAGATAAATGACAGAAATGTAAATGACAATGTATTAAAAAGACAGTAATAAAATGGTACAAACTTTTGAATACAAGCTTTTGACTTAACACAAAAATTTAACAAAAACAAACTAAGCTACAAACTGCTTATTTATACTAAGAAGTAGGTTTTGGGCTGTGTTTCTTTACTGAGAACTTCAAGACTTCTATTTGTTGTGTGAGTATAAGCACAAAGTAATCTTGGCCATTGAATGATCTTGGTCCCAAAGCAAAATGATCATAACCCTTGATCTATTGCTTTCTTTCTTCAACCAATGAAAACAAAGGGGATTGCCAGCATGTACAAGAGCCCCATGTGAAGTGGGGTGTAACTTTGGTTTGTCTGGGTGAACAGTAAACGAGGTTGCAGGGTTGTTTGAGAGAGACAGGTGGTTTTGGTGGGAAAGGGTTGGGGTTATAACTATTTTAATTTGGGTACAGGGGTAAACTTTTGTGAGTTGGCAATATAAGCCCTTGAATGTGTATTGTTAGATTGCAATGAGGGTCCTTGGTGATATGAAAGAG